>JAAEAF010006826.1:0-60980 GCA_011037195.1 Triatoma infestans
AAACACACGCACACATATATAGACCATTCGCGAAAACATTTTTTTTTTTTCATATTCAGGGGACCTCAAAACATGTATTTCCGGTGAAAACTCAAGTTTGAAAATATGACACGAAATTTTAAATTTAAGTTCATCAATAATCAGTTTTTACTGTTCAAAATAGTTCGACTGGAAATACCACTATACAGATTAGATTTTTTAATATTTAAACATAAATTTCAATATTTGAAAAAAATATTTCAAATAAAAGTCTAGGAGTTTAAATGAGTAGTTTAAACTATTATTGAAAAAAAAAACACGAAATACACAAAATACAATTTAATAAGGTTGCCTTTCCTCTTGACGAATTTTGACTTACCTAATTACGTGCCAGATGCGTTGGTAGTATCTAAAAGGAATAGTAAGTTTGAGCTCCCCCCCCCCTGAAACCCTCTCACTGACACTTGCATACAATTCCCTTCATACAAACACACACACACACACACACACACACACACACTCATCCACCACACTATACTATCAGATTACCGTACACTAGTTCACTAGTTTATTCATAGCATGTTACAAGCAGCCTGACGAGAAGCAACATAATCCTCCTTTTAATAATTCGCTTAATTAGCTATGCAGAGTGATTGTATTCACAAACTGAACAATACTTATATTTGCCAACATATGAAACAGTACTGTCAGCTTGTAACAGAACTTTATTAAATCTGCAATAATATAAAATAAAGATGTACTATTATTATTATTATTATTATTATCAAAACGGGTGCCCAAAAGGCGCGGGACCTAAGCCTATGTGGCTCTTATCCCCCCGATACCCCCCGTAACCCCTTAATTAATCTCCCCCGGTAACTTGCCGGTTAATCTACAATATCTCAAGATATCCCCAAACTCCAACTCGCCCAGGCAATCCTGCGAGAGTGGTGTCCTCCCAAATATACGAAACCTAGTTCCAGCGAAACGGGGACACTGACATAATTAGTGATACACCGTTTCCCTAACTCCGTCATCACAGTTCTGACAAATGGGACTCCGCGTCCTCCCTATGTTAAACAAGTGACTGGACACACTTGGGTGTCCAGTCACTATCCCTACCAAGGTTCTCAAACCCGTCCTACTAAGAGACAGGAGATACTCCGAATTCCCTGCTTGCTTGCCTTTATAAATCTTTTAGCTTGGAGGCACCCCTGCGTGTCCCCCAGCGTTTCTCCAAAGCTCTCGTCTCCCAAAGTCTAATCTGTTTGTCGCGAAACGTCTTTGTAACAGCCAGGGCTGGTTCAGGACCATAAAATGGTAATGACGATCCCTCCCTGGCCAGCCGATCCGCCCTCTCATTGCCCTCTATTCCCGCATGTCCGGGTATCCAATAGAGATGCACCTTACCCATCCGAGCCAAAGCGTTAAGCCTTCTCCTACATTCTCCCACTAATTTCGAACTCCACCAAGGCTTACTCAAAGCCCTTAGTGCGGCTTGACTATCGGAGAAGATCCGCACTTCCTTAAACTCTCCTAGCCACTCCCCCACAAGGTGGCAGCATTCAATGATGCCCACCAACTCAGACTGGAAAACAGTGGCCAAACCACCTAAGGCCACCGAACTCCCTCTATCCAACTCCTGAAACCATGCTCCCGCCCCCGACAGGCCAGTACCCTCCTGCCTAGAGCCATCTGAATAGCAGCGAATAATACCGCTGCCCGACTCCGTTGGCCTCGTGAGGTTATCATCCCCTATACTGCCAATCGTAATCTCATAATCTCTCTCAAATTCCCATTTCTTGCTCGTCTCATCAAGTTTGGATAGCAGAAATCGGTTCACTCGCCAAATTTCGTCCTCGATCTTAGTGTGATCCCCCCGGAAGGTTCTCACCCATTCTCCCTTGCACCTCATTCTGAGGTACCCTTTCATTGCCTCTCTCACTACCACATACTGTAGGGGGATTAGCCCCAGCAACATCTCTAATGCCACCGTCGGTGTCGTTCTCATAAAGATGTACTAATAAGCCATAAATAAAAAAGGGACACTTAGTTTTTTCATTAATTAATAATATTTATTGTAACAATCTATTTGTAATACAATTCGCTATCTAAATAATATCTTCTAATGTTAATTTTTTTATACTAATTCTTGATTTGGATTGATGTTAAAAAATAAAAAGAATTAAACATAAAAATTAACAAAAACATAAAAAATTTTGATAACATTATTTTAATTTTTCTCCCCTCTTTCCTACTAAGTATAAAACCTTCCTTTCTCAGGCAATAATAAGGGCCCTGATGTGGCGGGGCATCAGGTCTCTTGTCTAACAGCATCCCATTCTTCTTGTGAGGCAATGCAAAGCCGTTGCAGATATGTTGGTGGCTAATTACGAGTTCTAACATTCCTTTTGAGCATGCCCTATAGATGGTTCTATAGGATTCATGTCCAGAGAACCTGCAGGCTAATCGATCACATTCCTATCGACTTCCTCCAAGAAGCGGATGGCAAATCTAGCTGTGTATAGCCTGGTATTAAAATACAAATTGTCCCCGGGTAAATGGAACAAACAGTACGACTTCACCTAGAAGAATTTTTTCAACTTACCTAGCAGCGGTCATTTCGCTATTTTCAACAACAATTAATTCGGTGCGAGCCTTCAAACTTATCCTAACCCATACCATAATTTATTGTCTTTGAAAAGGAACCATTCTGGTAGTACTACATAGAAAGAAGCACTTCTTCTGCTTTCACCATACACGAATTTGACCGTGGGAAGAATATAGATTAAATCGCGATTCGTCTGGGAAAAGAACAGCCTCTACATTGCTCTACAGTCCAATGAAGAGGCCGATTGCCAACAGCTAATCGGTTTACAAGATGATTCCTGCGGTTAGTACTGGCTATCCTAGCCCTAGCAATTATTTTCGAACAGTTTTAGATCTCAAGGTGTCTCCCCAAACTAGTAATAAGTTATCCCTAAGCCCTGTAGCTGTAAGATGCTGATTCTGTAGAATTTAAAGCGAAAGAAATTGGCCGTCAAAATCTGTTGTGACCATTTCCGGATCTCTGACCGTATTCCCCAGTTTCTTCCGTAAAATGTACGATTGCTGATGAACCGTAGAACGTGACAATCCGTTCTAGTATATAATATCTTAAGCTATGCCCATCCTCATGGTAACCTCAAAAGAAAATAGCAAATAAAGTAATTTAACAAAAAAAAATTAAAAAAGCGTAATAAATAAAAAAAAAAATCTTACAGACGGTTTACAATTTTTATTCTCAAAAAAAGTTAAAATTTTTTGATGAATTAAGGTATTGTAAATGTCATTTATATTAGTTATAAACATAAATATACCAAAGCTAGTACACAGTACGCAGTTATTACTTTCTCTTACTCCTTTACTAGTAAGAGGAAATATTGTAATCGTGTCAAATTTTCGATATTGAGTTTTCACCGGAAATATCCGTTTTGAGGTCCCCTGAGTCCAAAAAAGTGTTTTTTAGCAAATGGTTTGTGTGTGTGTGTGAGTGTGTATGTGTATGTATGTGAACAGCATAGCTCAAAAACGAAAAATCGAAGACAGTTCAAACTTGATATTCCGTTTAGTTATCAGCATGGGATCCGACAGTCGGTCATCTGTCAAAATTTCTCAACCGGAAGTACCACTTTACAAGTTAGTTTTATTATGTTTTTGCGATTTTCTCAAAATTGGCTCCAAAGATTTTCTTCAAACTTAGTATATCAACTACACATACTAATAGCTACACCTTTTATTTGAAACATTTCTCTGAGAAAATTCATTTAAGGGCACTTCTTGGGGAGAAGTGCTATTTCAGTTTATAAAAAAATTCTGTCATCTAAATAATGTTAATTAGAATTGAATATGTTGTTGAAATTACGAGTTTCAAAAAAAATCGGATAACCGGAAGTGCGTTTACATTACCACTTTACTAATGATTTTTTACTTTTTCGCGATTTTCTCAAATATGACTCCGACGATTTTCTTGAAACTCCCTATATAAACTAAACATACAAAGATGTATAACTTTTATTTAAAACATTCTGTAGGAACATACATTTAAGGGCACTTTTAGGGAAGGGGTGGGGTTATGTTTTTCTCTAAAGTGCTATCATAGTTGATTATACAATTTCTATCATTCAAACAAAATTAATTAGAAATAAATAGATTGCTAAAATTCCGAGTTTCAAGAAAATTAGTAAACCGGAAGTGCGCTTTTACTGGACAGTTTTATTCAGTTTTCGACGAATTTCATTAAATTTGGTACACAAACTATAAAATTTATCAATCATAATTTTGAAAACTGGAGTAAGAGAAAGTTGTGTGAATGTTTCACACCAGATTTTTGTGTTTTTATAATATAGAAAGATATGTCATGCCATTTTTTGTGTGGCTATATATATATGTATATAACTTTCTCTTACTGCCTAGTAAGAGGAAGTATTGCAATCGTGTCAAATTTCTGATATCGAGTTTTCACCGGAACTACATGTAAGGTCCCCTGAGTGAGAAAAAGTAGTTTTTGGAATTGATCTGTTTAGGGGGGGGGGGCAGAATAACTCAAAATCTGAAAATCTCAGAAAGCTGAAATATGGTGTTTCGTTCAGGTACTACAGTGAACTCGATATTTGTCAATATCGATCTACCAGACGAATCATTTTACTTAACAGATTTTTTTCAATTTTTTGCTCGAATTTTCTCGTATACATCTCGAAACTAATCACAAAAAAAGGAGTCACAACTTATATTTGAAACATTTCTGCGATTAAATTCTTAAGGGGATAGGTGGGGAAAGATCCGTTAGGCTTTTGATGTGTTGAGTTATCGTGTGTTTGTAGTAGTAGTTGGTGTAGCACGTGCGGTTTAGTAAAACGGCTGATGTTTGTAAGTTTTAAGAGAGAGAAGTAATAAGAATAATTAAGAAAACACTGGTAGATTAAATTAAATATATTCTTTAAAGATATTTAAATGCTATTCAATAACACAGCAATATGCTTATTAATTTACTGAAATTAGTTGGAATAAACTCTTATGCTTTAACTTATAACTGCCACTGATTCTCAGAGAGCGAAAAACAAGTGTTCTGCTTGAATGTCTGTTTCAGACTGTCTTGAAGGAATGTCTTCTAATTGTTCGTTCAAATTTTCCCCTGTGAGAAGAAGGGGTAGACTATGCTAACAAGGTTCATGAACTCTTCCTGTAACTGTTCTCTTCTACCTGCGGGTACCATTTTTTACCAAAGAGCTTGCATTTTCTTCATATCGTAATTTTCTTTAAATAAAATAGATATAATTTCTTCCATCCATCACACTTTCCTCTAAAGTGCCATTTTATTATTTTTACGATTCTCTGTTGCCTTATGAAAAATTTGAATGTGAGGACAATATTCCCAGGTTTGGAAGAAAATCTGTTTGCTGGCATGATGATTTTTTAGTATTATATTTTGGATACACATCTATAATTTCCGATTATATGTGAAATTTGTGAGTGGATTAATAATCGTATAAAAAAATCAAACAATCAAAATCATTTATTATTATTATATCGGGTGCCTGATGGCGTGGGACCTAAGCCTATATGGCTTTTATCCCCCCAATGCCCCCCATATCATCCCCTTAAATAGTCTCCCCCGGTAGCTTACCGGTCAATCTACAATATCCCAAGATATCCTTGAACTCCAACTCGCCGAGGTAATCCTGCGAGAGTGGTGCCCTCCCAAATACGCGAAACCTAGTGCCAGCGAAACGGGAACACTGATATAAATAGTGATACACCGTTTCCCTGACTCAGTCATCGCGATTCGGACAAATGTGACTAGACGTCCTCCCTATTAAGCAAGTGTCTAGACACCCAAGTATGTCCAGTCACTTCCCCCACCAAGGTCCTCAGATCTGTCCTACTGAGGGAATAGGAGTTACTCCGAAACTCCCTGCTTAATTCCTTTTATAAATCTTTTAGCTTGGAGGCACCCTGCTGTGCCCCCCCCCAGCATTTCTCCAAGACTCTCGCTCCCAAAGTCTAATCTGTTTGTCACGAAACTTCTTTGTGACGGCAAGGGCTGGTTCAGGACCAAAAGGTACTGATGATCCCTCCCTACCAACTGATCCGCCCTCTGATGCCCTCTATTCCCGCATGTCCGGGTATCCAATAGAGACGCACCTTACCCCTCCGAGCCAAAGCATTAAGCCTTCTCCTACATTCTCTCACTAGTTTCGAGCTCCACCATGGCTTGCTCAAAGCCCTCAGTGCGGGAGTCATTTAAATCACAATTCAAATGTAACAAAAATTTAAATGTTTTATATTATCAGTGAATTCATATTTAATTAAAGGCATTTAAATATTTTTAATGTACGTATTTTATGTTAATTTTTCTCTCCTAGTAAATAATGTTATATATTATCTCCAGATAAATAACCTTATTTTAGTTGTGTTTTCTACATTAATTGTTGAATTAATAAATATCGCTTTTTAATTCAATTAATGATAGAAAGGGGAGGACTGTGTTTTATTTATATATTTTGGAGATAAATCATTTTGGAGAATTTCTTTCTTTTTCTTGGTATATGTCGGTGATAGGTGATTTATTGCATGCTACCTCAAGGAGATTCCACTTTTGAAATATATGGGTTACGTTTTCATACTGCCTATATTGTTACGATTAAACTTTCTTTTTTTTTTCTTTATTCTTCTTCAAGTGATACAGTTTTGTGACATCACATAATTGGTTATTATTGTTATTTTTACTTTCTCTTGTTAGAAATTTATTATTTCCATCCCTTCCTGATGTTTACTAAATATATCATATCACATGCAAATCTGTTGGATATAGGAAAGGAGAGAATGACATGACCTTGGGGGGGGGGGGAACAGTTCGGAGATTCCTCCCTTGTAATTTTAATTTGTTTTCAGAGAAGTGGAGGATTAATTATTGAGGAAGTCTCGAGGCTAGCGGCATTTCAATCTTCTGGAAGGATTATCAGAGATGGTGATAGAAGACAGTCTAGGATAAATAAGAGCGCTAGGATAGGCAGATGTGGGAATCATGGAATTTTTTGTAATGTGATGTAATTAGCTGGTGGACACAAGAAATTTTAAGATCAGTGTGTAGGGTTAGATTGAACACATAGTAAGGAACACTGGTGGTATTCTGAAGGACTTTGGAACTGAAAGATTGGACAAGAGAGTAGTTAGAATGCGTGGTTGAACCCCAATATTCGCATCCGTAAGTTCATAGGGGATTGGAGAAGATAGTTGTTAGAATGTTTGGTTGAACTCCAATACTCGTATCCGTAAGTTCATAGGGGATTGGAGAAGATAGTTGTTAGCATGTTTGGTTGAACTCCAATACTCGCACCGTAAGTTCATAGGGGATTGGAGAAGATAGTTGTTAGAATGTTTGGTTGAACTCCAATACTCGCTCCGTAAGTTCATAGGGGATTGGAGAAGATAGTTGTTAGAATGTTTGGTTGAACTCCAATACTCGCACCGTAAGTTCATAGGGGATTGGAGAAGATAGTTGTTAGAATGTTTGGTTGAACTCCAATACTCGCATCCGTAAGTTCATAGGGGTTTTAGAAATTATGAATTTTTTAGAACTTTGCTCAAGCAGTATAGAAAGAAGTTCTAGAATGCTTCTTTCCAGACTGCTTGAGCGACGTTCTAAAAAACTTACAATACCTCTAAAACCCTTAATGGACTTACGGATGTTTTGGGGTTCAATTAAGCATTCCAACACCTATCTTGTAATCTTTCCCGTCCAAAGTCTTCCAGAAAACCACCAGTGTTTCTTACTATATGTCCAATCTAACCCTACACATTGATCTTAAAATTTCCTATGTCCACCAGCTAATTACAACACATTATAAAAAATTCTATGATTCCACGTGAAATATAGTTGGTGATATTGTTGTTGTAACTCGTGCAGTTTAGTAAAAGGGCTTGTAAGTACATATGTTTAAGAGAGAAGTATTAGTAATAAGAAAGTAGTCACCACTGCTAACAATAAATATATTCTATTAAAATAATAACTACAAGTTATTTGCAAAGGAATGATTTACTTATTAATATGCACTGATGCTAGAGAGAGCGAAAAACAAGTGTTCTGCTTCTGAGTGTCTACAACCTACTGTCTTGAAGGAATGCCCTCTCAAGCGGGGGATTTTCTTTTACAATAGAGTTGGGCTAACGGGTTCTTGTGCCTTTGTTTCTTTAATTGCAATGATCTTATATTTCAGTATCTGACTCTAAATACACTCTTTTTGAAGTTAAATTCACTATTTATTTTCCAAACCTGCTTCACTTAAATATTGTCAAAATTCACTCAACTATTTTTCAAAGCTATTATTTTTCCATTTCATTCTTCCACTACACACTCTAGCCCATCCTAAATAACCCTCTTATTTATCCAAAGACTGTCCCTCTAATAATCACCATCTCTGATAATCCTTCCAGAAGTTTATCTGGACTTCTATCTCTATTTAGTTCTTGTGTCTTCAGTTTAGTATGAGGGTTCCAGGTTAATCGTTAAGCTAAGTATAAACCGAGAAAGCGAACGGTCTACCATTGAGATTACAGTCACATGGAGAAGAATAGATGAAAGAGTGGCGCGTCTAAGATCAAAGTTTATAGTTTTGTGTTTGGAGGAGTTGACTTTGATTTTCCATTTTTTTTAAACCAGTTTTTCAAGGAATTTATATGATTTTTTTGGAGGACTCAGGATGCATGTACCGGATCTGGGTTGAGAGCTCTTAAGAGTAAGTATTACGATCTTGATAAATTTTTGAAAACAAAAAATCGTAGAAAGGTAAAACTTAGTATATCTCTTTAGATGCTATCGGGGGGTGGGGGAATGCGACAGTAAGGTGTTAATCAAAATCGTGATTGGAATTACCATGGTTACTGGATAGTTTTTTCAGCTTTTGCGAGTTTTCTGAAAACGTTTCCAAGTTTTTTTTAAGCTTGGACTATTATTTAAACTATTACAAAAGGAGCCACAACTTTTATTTAAAACATTTTTCGGTGAATGTTCATTTAAAGGTATTTCAGAGATAGGGTAACATTGGATTTTCCTCTAAAGTGTCACTAGCTATGTCTACCAGCTGGTATTGCCTTGAGTGAGATCGGATCGCCACTGGTGTGTGGCATGAAGTTTCAATATATTGTACGAATTAGTCAAAGTAAAATTAATAACAATTTAAAGTGTTGCCGCAATTTAAAGAGTTTCAAGAATATCGGTACTGGAAGTAAAACGTTTTTTGTCTAATTATATTTCAGGTGCAATTATAAATGAATATACATTTTCAATTACGTGTGAAATTTGTAACTGGATAATTGAGGTACCACCGGAAATAAGGAGTTCTCGGAGAAAGAAAAAAAATATTATTAGCTATTGGTCATTTTATATATATATACGAGATTGGTATAATGGTAATGTTGGATGGAGAGAATTAGTTTCGTTTGATGAGTTAAGAATAAGACTTGGTTAACACTGGTTAACTGATATATTAATAAATAGACACAGACTGCCTGGATTTTACAATGGATGATTGTTAAGAGTGGTATGAGAATGACACGTAGCGATTGGATGTACTGAACTGATTTCAACGTGTTTAACTGAGTTTCATAGACTATCCGTCGCTATAGTTATACAGCTACTCCCACTCACCCACTCCAGTCCGAGAGAGTGGTTGAGCTTCTCTTGCTCTCTATGGTTGCTGAGATTCTCTCTTGCTGTTACATCATCCCCTCTCCTGAAGAAATTTTTTATTGTGAAAAATTTGCGCGTGCCGCATACACAGTGTATGTGTGTAGCACATCTTGTTTGGCTAGGAGTTTGTTGCAGCTAGCCTGGGTTGTTTAAACTAGCTAAGTTAATGAAGACTAGCTTTTGATGCAGAAAGCTAGTGATGAAGCTGTTGCGAGCTAGCCAATGATGTTGAAAGCTTGCAATGATGATGCTGATGCGAGCTAGCCAGTGTTGTTAAAAGCTAGCAATGATGATGCTGTTGCGAGCTTGCCGGTGTTGTCGAAAGCTAGCAATGATGATGAAAACTAGCTAATGCTGTAGCAGCTAGTGATGGTCTCGTTGAGAGCTAGGCAAGGATGCTGAAAGCTAGCGGTGGTGATGTTGCAAGCTAGCTAGTGATGTTGAAGCTAGCGATAATGATGTCTTCTTGTGCCATTTTAAAACGAAGAAGAGAGAGAGGAACAGAATGAATTTATGAATTTTTAGTCCATGGCAGTAATACAAAAAATATACAAATCATGGACAATTTTTTTTTAGCACAAATCAAGTATTAGAATAAATAGACAATGAACATTTTCCTTATGCTACTTCAGTTAGTAAAAATGTTTACATTTTCAAGTTAAATTAATAATTAATTAATAAATTAATAAACTTGGGGAGTAGGGGATAGCGTGCAGGACTGGCAACGCGGAGGTTCCGGTTCGAATCCAGCATGCTGCCCTTAGATTTTTTCTTCCTTGAAGCCTCTACAACTCATTGTCCGGTGATGGGCAGTGTTGTCTGTAGCTAGAGAATGCTGTTTGGAGGCCGGCTGTGCATTGGAGAAGGCTTGGGGGGGGGGGGCACAATAGATCTTTCAGGTCGCATTGCATTAATCCCCTACAACAAACTAAATCTAAATCTAGACTTGGTTGGAGCATGTTGTTACAGTGTAACAACTTGCCCCACTGCATATTGTTAAATCAAATCACGGCAGATCTTAAAAGAAATGAAGCCAAAAACAAGAAAAACGAGAACGAGTTGACAGTTCTAACAAAAAGAAAATCTATTCTCCAATGCTACAAAACAAGAATCAAAAAATAATTTGCCATCATGAAGTTTCGGCGAGGAAGAAGATGAGGACTGGCTGAAATGTCATAAAACCATGGACGCAGTCAAAAAAAGTTGGAGAAAATTGGGTTGAGTGCATGCAGTGCAAAAGATGGGGCGGGGGCGATTCAAAATGTGTTAAAAATGACCCTAGATATATTTGCCACAAACTCGGACTTAGAGAAGGTATTGGTGACAGTGAATAGAAAGAGAATGAATGTTCAAGCATTTAAGTTTGTAATAATCCATGTTTAGATCATAATCAAGCTGCTATTATTATTAAAATAAAGATCTGATAATTCGTTTATTGAACATATTTCAGTTTTATTTCTTTAAAATAAACTCCCAAACATGTATTTTATACACTGTAACAACTTATCCCCCGCATGTAATAACAAGCCCCATCCTCCCCTAGAGATATTTCTTGGGTGCTTCCTGAATGTATTGGCAAATTGTTATACATTTATACCCAGAAGTAGCTACTAATATAATTTAGAACAAAAAATTGAGTATTGTAACAAAAGACAGTGACAGCGGATTGAGATATTATGGAGTGGAAGGTGAGTCTAAATTAACAGTAAAGTGCAGACTGATGTATAGATAACTTAATTATTATCGTTCGGCCGTATCTCTAATCAATTGCTGCCTATTGTTATTTGTACCTACTTCTTTAGATTGCTTTTCTCTATAATTTAACTTTATAATTATTCTATTATCTATAAGATATATTTCTTTCTATATTTCAGTTACATTTTCCGATTGGTAATTTAAGTATTTGAAATTGTTGCAAGTTTTGTTATCTACATGAAATATATCAGCTTGGTGTGCATAGGTGACAGTAAATGCTTATCTTTTTAATTAAATATCCTCTGGAATGTAATGCAATGTAGACACTAGATTTCTAATCTCTTAACTTCAACTAACTGCCTGGCGCCAGGCATTTCTTTTGCGTTGGAAGCAAGAAGCAGAAAATTATAATTTTTAAATATATTTTTGAAATATTAGTTTAGAGACAAAAACTGGACAGTTGGCGAGCTAACAAAATGGTGTGGAACCGTTAGTGAAAGACAAATCACTTGGCGAAACTTTGTTTGTCTCTATTGGAATGCTGCGATCTAGTATAAATAAGTGACCCACATTTATATACAATTAGTCTTACATGAGTCTTATACAGTAGCCCAGCCGGTTCTCATACAGTCAACAATGCCTTAATTTCATGAAGTATACTACACTATCACTTTGTTCGTTTATTTATCTATCTTAGTTCAATATTTGATTTAGCTCGTTTTTATGTATAAGCATGTAATCATTAAATTTAGTTGCCTTTAATCGTGGATAATTGTGGGCAGAAGAGAAATAAAATATTTAATTGGTAAAAGATTCATTTAAATTGATAAAGTATTAGTCTATTTGTAAAATTCATTTATTTTAAGAGGGTGCCATTTGTCTGCCCGATTACAAAATAGGTATTAACTAATATAAAGAAAAGAAATGCATAAAATATTTATAGAACGACATATTTTAATAATTAAACGACAAACATGTAGTTACATGACAAAAAATATAAAAATATAGCGGCAGAAATATTGATATCAACAACAAACTAGGTAATTCCAAATGATGTCGCATATCCATTCGTGCTTTATGTTATTTATGTTAGGTTATGATATATTATATTTATATATCCTACGGATTTTACTTGCTTTTGTTGGGTATTTTTGTTAATACATAATACTGATAATTTTGATAATGGGAGACAAGAGGGATACAAATTGGGTTGGTTAGATAAATGAACTGGAAGTAATGCTGAACACTGTATAAAATAGAAAGGTAACGACACAAACTGTACAGACTTTACATCTAATCTATAAAATGGTAGTGAAAGATTTAGAGTGATTAAAGAGAAATGGTTGTTGATGTGTTGTGACTGCGGTATGAACTCTGTCAAGACTCTTGGAAGACTCCCTCCTATGGCTAACACAGCTGTATTTAAACAGATTCTCCCACTCTAGTCTGCTATGGATTCCTCTCTTCGGATCCTATTACAGTACAGTAAGTTAATACTGATAATAGTAAGTGAATATGTAACGCAACAAATACATCTTACAATGATGGCGATGCTTTGTGTAATTTTAATGGAGAATTATGTTAATAATTTGTACATAATAATATTTTATTTAGATTAACAAGTTACAGTAGTTTAATAAATTTTATTATCTTTGCCCAATGTATTATTTATTGTTTATTAGTATTGATTGAATTACTATTTTTGTTGATTAGAATAAATTTTAGACTTTATTTTATTTTATTTTTTTTAAACAGTTTAGAGTATTTTTTTTCTTTTTTTGCCGAGAGGGAATGAAACAATGAAACATTAAAGACCAACCTTACTGATGATGTAATGACATAACAGGGTCATAGGAATGTCAAAGTGGCTCCAGCCAGCCGCTATCTTCACAAAGGATGGCAGGAAGAAAGGATAATTTATAACTAGTGGCCCAGCCGGCCGCTGTCTTCAAGACATGGGCCGCGGCCAAACAAAAACCCTTTTCAATACAAGGGTCAATACATTGCATCAAAGACAAGCACCGATAAAGCTGGCCACTGACCTAAATGACATTGGTCGCCGACCTGGCCAAGGTCGCACACTATGAAAGAGTCTTAGTGTGAGTTGTGAGTAATACTAATATAAACTTCGTTCCACTGGAGGAGGGGATCATTATATCAGTAGCGACAGTATCATCAGTATCCCAGTATTATCATTATATCATTATAGCTTCAGTCTATCAGTATATATCATTACAGTATGAGAACGCGTCCCTATCCAAGGTTAAACTAATAATTATTTTCATAGTTGTGCATATTAGTTTATTTATTTTAATCATTTTAAATTATTTGTCGTTTATCTCCTATTTATTTCTAATTATTTCATGTTAATAGTTACCATTTCTCACATTTAAATTATTGTAAAAATATAGTCTATTTTTATAAATTCAGTGTTAGTAATTCAAGCAATAACTCTCTAAACTAACTTCCGCCTAATAAATCCCTCTTCTTCCAGACTTCTAACTTCATACCTCAGGAATCACGACAATTGATTCCACTACAGAAGTATTATAATCGTGCCAAATTTTCGATATGAAGTTTTCACTGGAAATATCTTTTTTTGAGGTCACTTGAGTAAAAAAAAAGTGGTTTTCGGAAAATAGTGTATATGTCGTGTATGCGTGTATGCGTGTATGTATGTATGTATGTATGTATCTATGTGAACAGCATAGCTCAAAAAGGAAAAATCGTAGAAAGTTCAACAAACTTGATATTCCGTTTAGTTATCACCATGGGATCTGACAGTACCTTATCTGTCATAATTCCTCAATCGGAAGTACCACTGTACTGAATTTTTTTTTTCTATTTTTTGCGATTTTCTCAAAAATGGCTCCAACGATTATCTTTAAACTAGGTCCATCAACTACAAATACAAAAGTCTACAACTTTTATTTAAAACATTTCTCTGATAAAACTCATTTAAGGGCACTTTTGGTGGAGTTAGGTTTTCCTCTAAAGTGCTATTTCAGTTTACTATACTATTCTGTCATCTAAATAATATTAATTAGAATTAAATGTGTTAGTGAAATTCCGAGTTTGAAGAAAATCGGATGACCGGAAGTGGCGTCTTTACTGAAATGTATTTTTTAGTTTTCTGATATTTTCTAAAAAACGGCTCCAATGATTCTCTTTAAACTAGGAATATGAACTACACATATAAAGAGCTACAACTTTTATTTGAAATATTTCTCCTGGTGAAGCCATTTAAGGGGGCTTTGGGTGTGTGTGTGTGTGTGTGTTGTTTTTCTCTTAAGTGCTATCATAGTTGATTAAACTATTCTACAATCCAAACAAAATTAATTAGAATAATACATGGCCAAATTTCCATGTTTCAAAAAAATTAGTAAACCGGAAGTGCGCTTTTACTTAACCGTTTATGTTTTATCAGTTTTCGACGAATTTCATTAAATTTATTAAACTAACTATAAAATTTGTCAATTACAATTTTCAAAAACTAGAGTAGGAGAAATTTGTGTGAGTGTATCACAACAGATTTTTTGTGTATAATTATATGAAAAACTGATAGCATCTGCAACTAAACCAAAGAAATTATATTGATAACACTAGATTACTAGTAGAATTTTCTGTGCGGACTAAAATCTGTTGTATTATCAAATTGCCGTTTAAAAAAAATTTAATTTTTGTCGGGTTAAGTAAATATTTTGTCGCTAATTACGACCCTTTTGTCGCGCTGACTATATTGCTACAAAAGTTTTCATTCTATTTGTAAAAAGTTTCATTTAAATGGAACTCATCAGTGACATTTTCCGTGATAGAAGGCTTCATTTTGTTGTCATCGACCGGTTTCGGGCGTTCGCCCATCAGCAGATTGCTTTTTGTCAAACAGTGCGATAACATAGATTTGCTCAAAGCAAATTCAGTTGATACTATGGTCTTTAAATGCTTTTGTTAGTTTGACAATTCATTGTTAAGATAACAATGTTGGGGACAATAGTTGATTGTCCCGATTCAAGTGCAGGTATTTATGGATTTGTATCTGTAGTCGAGAGCATGGATTAGCTATCCTCATGCTATCCTAACAAAAACATTTAATGACCAGTATATCAACTGAATTTGCTCTGTGCAAGTCTGTGTTGTCACACTGTCTGAAAAAGCCATCCTGAAGATGGGCGAACGCCCGAAACCGGTCGATGATCACAAAATGAAGCAGGCTACCACAGAAAATGTCTTTGATGCTTTCCAGCTCTGCGAAACCAAACACCACAATGTTTCACTCACTTTTTATGAATTTGTTTATAGTCAGGTTGTGTTTAATCACGAACCCTATAACTGTGATCTCAGCAGCCAATGCTATTGAAAAGAAAAAGAAATATCTGAAATTGTTAATGTAATATATTTCACCAAAATATTTAGTTACACAAAAAAAAGAACAGATTTGATAAATCCTGCACTCACCATAAATCCTTGAAGATGTTTTTGTAGACGCAAGAAAGTTTTCAATACAAAAATCTGAGCTGGTATATTTATACAATTTTCTCTTATTTTAATTACTCAAGATCTGATTGACAAATTATATTAAACTATTATTTAAGTGAGGAAATGGTGAAATATTAGCGATGAAATGTGGAAGGAGAGGACAAATTTAATAATGATGATGGCAGTGTTGGCCGCATTTCTGTGGCAGACAATCTGGCTGGGTGGAGAGGGATGTGATATTAGAGCAGTGTAGAAGTAATGTACAGTGGCCATAGATTGGAATGGGGGCGTTTGATGGTGGTGGGTGTTGTTCTGGTGGTCTTGTGTGTGCACTACTTGTGAATACTAATCGGCTCGATTCCTGGCCAGTTGCTTTGGCCAACTCCTCCATTCTCTTGTTTTACCACCCTGCTTCGCAATATCGGGCAAAACTTTAAACCACTTTTATGCAAGGATTTGTTTGTGTGTGTGCCTGTTGTAAAAATCTCTCTTTAAGAAAGTATGCGTCGCACTGGTAGTGTTGGTTGGCAACCTCACGCTCTCTGCACAGGGTACGTGTATAAAATTCATAAATATCAAACAATATATATTTATGCTTGTAAAGCGGCGTTTAAAAACTTCAGCTATTTGTTCCTAAACGGCGACACTTGTCCATAACTGCCCAGACGTCCTTTTATGCATATTTGTCTATTCACATAAAATATCGCACATCTCCAAAGTATTTCTTTTAAAACTGCAAAAAACTGACTTCTAAAATTTGGCTTTTACGCCTCATGATAAATAATTATTGATCTTTTTCATAAAAATATTTCGCCTTCTTCTAATGACCCAGTAAGCAGAAGTGGCCCACGTCTGCTATGAAGATCTGTGGAGAAATATGTCTTGTAGTTGTGGTGGTTGGTTCCGCAGAGCTGGAAAGCATCAGAGACATTTCTGATTTAAGGCGATCACCATCTGTGGCCAGTGGCGCCTGAAGCTTTTTCACTGAACTGCCGGCCTCCGGACTGTGTTCTCTAGTTACGACAACACAGTCCTTCACCGGACAGCGATTATCTTCAAACTAAGTATTATCAACCACAAATACAAAAGTCTACAACTTTTATTTAAATCATTTCTCTGGTAAAATTCATTTAAGGGCACTTTTGGGAGAGGGTTATGGTTAGGTTTTCCTCTAAAATGCTCTATTTCAGTCAATTACAGAATTCTATCATTTAAATAATATTAATTAGAATTAAATATGTTGTTGAAATTTGGAGGTTGTAGAAAATCAGATGACTGAAAGTACGTTTTTACTGAAAAGTTTTTTCAGTTTTCGCGATTTTCTCCATAAAAAAGCACCGATGAATTTCGTTAAATTTGGTGTACTAACTATAACAAAAAAATTTGTCATTTACAAGTTTGGGAGCTGGATTAAGAGAAAGTTGTGTGAGTGTTTCACACCAGATTTTTTTTTTGTAAAAGAGGCGTTTTGTATGTTTTCTTTTTTTCGCCAGATTCGCTAATGTTCTTTTGTATATAATTAAACATTAAAATAAAAAATATAAAAATTGGCTGAAACACGGCTGCTTTCTGTTTTTTTTTTATTGCTGCTGTAATGTAATGGTGTGGAGTTGTATTTGTAGTAGTGGTAGTGTGTAGCACGAGCGTTTTAGTGAAAAGGGCTTATAAGTTTGTAATTTTAAAAGAGAATGAAGTCTAGTAATAATAAAGAAGTCACACTGTTTTTCAAAAGATATATTCTCTAAGAGAAATTAAGTTAACAACAATATGCTTATAAATTAATTGGAATAACTCTTAAAGCTTGATATTGGCACTGATGTTTTCACTTTGGTAGCTAGAACGAGTCTCTCTTAAAATATCTCTTCTCTTTGTTTCAATTCCTCCCCTGCGAGAAGAACGGGTAGTACAGTACAATGCCATAATTGTTCTTGAACCGTACGAGTAACAGGACTTTATACCTGGCTGGCTGTTTCGCAACATATTTTGATAATTTAGATTTATTTAAAAATTAATATTATTTCAAGTTTCTTGCATCCATCACATTATCCCCCCTCCCGGAGAAATTTTTCGGCACGAAAAATTTGGGAGGTAATCTAGTTGTAGAGGCTTGAAGGTTATCCTCTGGTATGGCGAAAGGCGTGTGTGTAACCTCTGTAAGGTAGTCGTGTGTGTGTAAGTAGACTACAGGCATCTTCTTCTGGAGCAAACGCTGCTTGAATGTGTGAGCGTTGCTCTGGTGATGGATCGTCTCCTTCTCGAGCGAACGCTGCTTGAATGGGTGAGCGTTACTCTGGTGGTAGGTTGATTGGCAAACACTGCTTGGCGAGTGTTGCTGATGGAGATGTAACTGGCAAGGGTAGACAAGGTGATCAGTGTAGACAAGTCGGTACTACTGTAGGTGTGTATGTAGTTTCTTGAATGAACTCTATATGGACAAAAAAAAACTCTTAAGTATTTCAAAAATAATTAACAAATAAATAAATACACAAAATACACAAATAAAAGAAATATATATATTTAATAAGCGTGCGGGATGCGGAAGGATTATAGGATCATGAGGAATCCGAAGTTTATGTCAATTCCTTTGGTAAATCTTGGGTATCTGAAAATGATCATACAGCATTATACATAAATTTATATGATAAAACTCTAACAAATAACGTGCAATATTGACTAATCATGCAATTTTTATGCAGTTAAATTCATGCGCATGCAATAACATTCATGCACATGCAATCGTGCAGACGACGAATATTCTTGGATCTGTAAAAGAGAGGTTAAACAAATTTAAATTTCAA
The DNA here is from genome assembly GCA_011037195.1 of Triatoma infestans. Taxonomy (NCBI): domain Eukaryota; kingdom Metazoa; phylum Arthropoda; class Insecta; order Hemiptera; family Reduviidae; genus Triatoma; species Triatoma infestans. Next base: position 18,679 of record JAAEAF010006826.1, read on the forward strand.
CAAATATTAGTGTAAAAATTATTAAAGCTAAGAAGTAAAGATGAATATATATCTTGAGGGGTATGTGCAAGTATTTCGGCTGTTTCTATAGCTATGAGTTCTTTCAACTGTTTTGCGTTTTCTAGAAGAGTTGAATATAACCTTGAACAATACAAGAAAACAATTAAGTGTTATAAAAATATAACATTAAAATACAAATGACAGACAAGTACAAGAATAATACATATTATTTAATTACCTTTTAAGGCTAACTGAAAAAAATAAATTAATTAGTTTAATACAATAAAAAACATCAATATTAATATATAAACATATTAAACAAATTCACGTGGTCATCTTGATTTCTGCAACATAAAATAAATTACAATTATTATTTAAAATATACAATGCAATAATTACAAATATTAAAGGCGGAATGATTTTATAATTCGTGGTAGGAGAGTTTTCAGTGCTGAAACAAAAATAATATGTCGATTATTGCAACAACTAAAGTAAAAAAAAAAAATATATCAATACACTTTAGATATTTTGTTCTTAAGACAAAATTCTTACATATAACATTTACATGTGGAGTAGTATGTAAAGTTAAGAAGTGTGATAGATTGAGAATTATTTCAAGAGATTATTTCAAGTGTTATGTATTGTGTGCGCGAGTTGGCACAGAAATGTTGTGGCTAGTTACTAGGGATTTTAGTGAACTTAGCGATTAGTACTAAATTAGTGCATTTGAGAACTAGTTGAAAATGGAATGTTGAATTTATTGAGTGTTAGTGTACGTGTGCGCAAAGTAATAATTGCCCTATTTAATGTAAGGACATCTCTACCAAGTATTAATTGGAAATTGCCTTTTAACTGCGAAACTATGAATTCGCCAGAAAAATTGGAATGTTCGACATTGTCCGCATGCAAACGAAGGGACGTGATGCCATAATTAGGTATTACTTGGTTAGTCAGAGATTTTAAAATAATGTTGGAATGCTGAAGGTTCTTATTTCGACAAAAACTGGAATCCACTAGGCTGTGACTAGCTCCAGTGTCTACAAGGGCACGAATAAATTTTTTGCCAATTCTTAAATTTACTAACAAATTATCAGAATTGGTGAAAGCAGGTATGAGAGCCAAGGTCATAACATCAGCCGTTCGTGGGAGCGGCTGTGGGCTTAACCGTTTTTTGGCTGTATCTGGAAACATGTTCGAGCCGTATGTCCAAATTTAGAACAAAATTGGCAAGTGGGCCCATTTTGGAGGTTATGGCTACCATTATTATTATTATGACTATACTGGGGCCTATCTGAATAAGGGTTAAATCGCGAATTGTTTGAATTAATTCGAGAACTATGATTATTACTATAATATTGATTATTATTATTATTATAATAGCGATTATTACTATTTGCTCTGTGATTAAGGTTTTGAGGAATATTAAATTTCTTAGGCATTTTGCCAAAGTTAGTACGAGGTTTTGGTCTGAATTTGTTGGTGCAGTCCACGTCAAAATGTGGACCGGAACAATGGCGACAAGGTCTGTTCTTTATTACATTAAAAACTCTAGTTGGTTTTAATTGTGGCTTTTGACTTTTATTACGATGCGGGCATTCTCTGTGGAAATGCATTAGTCCACAGTAACGACAAGGAGATGGGGGTGTACGAGAATTGGAATTTTTCGCAGTAACAGCGAAAACTGTGGGGTTTGATTCAGAAGCCTGAACTTCTTTTAGGGCATTGGCATAGGAAAGTGCTTCATCTAATTTTTGAGGAAGCTTCGTTCGCACCTCATTACGAAGCGGTTGAGGAAGTGACTTCAAGGATGCATCAGTGGCCAGTTTATCTAAAATTGTTTGTAAGGCCTCGAGTGGGTTAGCTTGAGCTTTTAAATGAATGGCGGATTGGATATGTCTAATCCTATCCGCGAAAGTTTCAGGAGACTCAGTGGGCAAGGACTGAATATTAGTCATCTGTTGTAAGAGGACTAAGGGTGTTTTTTCCTTACGAAATCGGGCTAGAAGTCGCTCTGAAATTAGAGGATACGTTATAGTTGTACCCTGGCGTTGTAATTCCGCTTTCTGGGTGTCGTAAATTATTTTTGCAGAACCTGAGAGCCTAAGTGCTAATATTTCTAATTTAGCAGCGTCGTCCCAGCCAGAAAGACTAGCACAATGGCTAATTTGGTCAAGGAAATCTGACACTTTGGCTGAATTTTCGCCATCGAAGGTAGGTAAGCTATTGATTAATTGCAAATTCCTTAAGGGACTAGGTTGATTGTTAATTGGATGATTTGCTAATTGCTGCTGAACAAGTAAATATTCTACAGCAGCGTCGATGCCCATGTCTTGTCCATTCATCTTATACATTTTGGAATTGAATGAATTACTTGGGGAAAGAATATATTTTTCAAGACGTCTACGTAATTGGAGTAAATTGCCTCCAACAGAAAGGTTATTATCGCGTAATATCTTTATAATTTGGGATCTATTAAGTACACTCATAAATTCAAAATTCGAAAGGGATTGAGGTACAAGTGGTACAATTACAAAATTTTAAAAATGAAATTCACTAGAAAATTCACAAAATGGGAAATATTGAAGATATTTCCGCTGAGAAAATAATTAAAAACAATCAAATTATCTGATGGATAATTTGTTTAATTATGAAATTAAAATTTTTACGTACTTGTAAATTTGTGGATTCTCGTTGAAAATATCCCAAACAGCTGGCACCAATGTAATGTAATGGTGTGGAGTTGTATTTGTAGTAGTGGTAGTGTGTAGCACGAGCGTTTTAGTGAAAAGGGCTTATAAATTTGTAATTTTAAAAGAGAATGAAGTCTAGTAATAATAAAGAAGTCACACTGTTTTTCAAAAGATATATTCTCTAAGAGAAAATAAGTTAACAACAATATGCTTATAAATTAATTGGAATAACTCTTAAAACTTGATATTGGCACTGATGTTTTCACTTTGGTAGCTAGAACGAGTCTCCTTAAAATATCTCTTCTCTTTGTTTCAATTCCTCCCCTGTGAGAAGAAGGGGTAGTACAGTACAATGCCATAATTGTTCTTGAACCGTACGAGTAACAGGACTTTATACCAGGCTGGCCCATTCGCAACATATTTTGATAATTTAGATTTATTTAAAAATTAATATTATTTCAAGTTTCTTGCATCCATCACACTGCGTTAAAGGGTAGAGTTTAAATACAACAACATGTGAGAACAATATTATTCTATTTTATTTATTTATTGTATTTTATTTTTTTGTACATAAGCAAAAAAATAAATAAATAAAAAATATAATACGAAATAAAATCTCTTTAAAAACCACAATACATCTTAATCTTCCCAACTTTCAGAACACTTCCTCGCGAAATGTTTGTCACATATAATGTTTTGACATTCTGAGCAACGTTGGAAATATTTGTTATCATTGGTGCTAAGGGCAGAGGTGACATTTTTTCTTAGACCTTTTATATGATGTTTGGGACCCACCAACAAAGAATATTTTTGGGGTTTTTGTCCAAATGGTTTAGCCAGGAACATTGATACAGTTTTTTATGCAGCTTTTGATATATGCTTATTTCTAAGCTTTTTTCCACTTGATATGAACATGCCAACAGACAAGCCTAATTCTTTCTGAAAAAAATGAAAGTGCCCATTTTTTTCCACTTTCTTATGTTGAAATCTTGATTTTGTGAATAATGTAAGCATTCCAGGCAGACATGTTCAGGAAATGCAAAAATCAGGGTGTGAAACACTCACACAACTTTCTCGTACTCCAGTTCTCAAAATTATAATTGACAAAGTTTATAATTAGTATACCGAATTTAATGAAATTCGTCGAAATGAAAAAACTGTTCAGTACAAGCGCACTTACGGTTTTTGTTATTTTGTTGAAACTCGAAATTTTAGCCATCTATTTATTTCTAATTCATTTTGTTTGGATGGTAGAATTGTATAATCAACTGTGATAGCACTTTAGAGAAACACATAAGTAGGGAGAAAAGACATAGTCTTTTGTTCTCACATGTTGTTGTATTTAAACTCTACCCTTTAACGCAGCAATAAAAAAAACAAAACAGAAAGCAGCCGTGTTTCAGCCAATTTTTATATTTTTTATTATAATGTTTAATTATACACAAAAGAACATTAGCAAATCTGGTGAAAAAAAGAAAACACACAAAACGCCTCTTTTACAAAAAAAAAAAAAAAAAAAAAAATCTGGTGTGAAACACTCACACAACTTTCTCTTAATCCAGTTCCCAAACTTGTAAATGACATATTTGTTTGTTGTGCTTAGTACACCAAATTTAACGAAATTCATCGGTGTTTTTTTTTATGGAGAAAATCGCGAAAACTGAAAAAAACTTTTCAGTAAAAACGTTCGTTTCAGTCATCTGATTTTCTACAATCTCCAAATTTCAACAACATATTTAATTCTAATTAATATTATTTAAATGATAGAATTCTGTAATTGATTGAAATGGAACATTTTAGAGGAAAACTACAACCATAACAGTTGTAGTCTTTTGTATTTGTGGTTGATAATACTTAGTTTGAAGATAATCGCTGTCCGGTGAAGGACTGTGTTGTCTGTAACTAGAGAACACTGTCCGGAGGCCGGCAGAATAGTGAAAAAGCTTCAGGCGCAACTGGCCACATAATTAGAAACGATATGTGGTGACTAGTTAAGGGGGTTAAACACAAATTTTTTCAGCACATATTTTTACTGTTTTTCTTATGTTAGTGAACACATAATTATTTTTTTCACAAACCATTTAATTTTATGTATTAACAGTATTTTTCGTTAAATTGTTAGGAGGGAAGTGGATGGCAAAATGCAGTTAAATCCATTCAGTTATTGAGACTTTTACATAGCTGCATAAATGCAACTTGGCGATTTATGTAGAACTTTTTTGTAATCTATATGTTCGAAACAAAAAATAATAAATAAATAAATAAATAAAAATGCAAACCAAATTGAAGTATCCCTAAAATATTATTATTGCTGGTCACAAAAATGAATCTTTAATTAAAAATTGGGCAACTGAAATTTTTAGATTGAAGATTTATTAATTAAAAAACTCGAAAGGAAAAATAATAAAAAATAAATTGAAAAAAAATAAAAATAAAAAGAAAATATTTTTTTATTTACAATATTTTTTAAACATTTTATTTATATAGATGGTACAAAAAAAAAAAAAAATTCTATTGAAACAATAGAAGGCAGTTAAAGTTAGTAAAAGATTGGCAGCAAGCAGGGCGGCTCTATGGCAAAATATATTCTTCTTAAAACCAGCTCGCCCGTAATTTTCTTTCTAGCAAGCTCATGAGGGTTATTTTCTTGGAGGTAATTGTTTTCTGTCCACAGATATTCCCAAGGGAAATCGTCCTGTTGAGAGCGCTCTAGGGATCAAGTGAAAAAGATCCTTCCCCCTCTAAGTTACAACTACACTTACATCTTTTCCGTAATCGTTTTAGTTCACTTCGTTCTATATGTTATCTATCTTCAATGATATTACTTACTAACTTCTAATAAATAATGATGTTATCTGTAGAATAGTTATTAATTTGATAAATATACATTATTTTCTATAACTCGCAATGAGAAAGTAATATCTGACAATGATGATGATAATAATAATAATAACAAGAAATCAGAAATGAATAATTACGTGATTTTGTTTTTCAGAAAAAACGCTTAAATTGCAGTAAGCTGAAATTTGATATTTCGTTTGCCAGCACCGTTTCTGACAATTGTTTTTTTTTGACCTCTCTTCTTGCGTGTTTAGAATTATGACGATGTTTTTTAAAGTTGGAATACTAATTGCGCAGATATAAATACATTTCTTTTATTTAAAACATTTTTCGAAAGGTTCTGAGGAATTTGTGACACAACGTTTTTAAAATTTTACTTAGTTTGGTTCAATGTTAAGGTATACTGTCTTCTGGATTATAATGTAAATATCTGAAGTGACGATCTGCTGTAGGTGGTAAACACCATGTATCCCACTATTTTTATAGGTAATTGTAAGATCTAATGCCCTCCCCCCGTCATGGCGGACACTGCTCTACAGATCCCTCCCAACTATGCCCTTCCTAAAGTTACAAATGCTAACGTTTACTCTTCCGATTAATGACACATCGATATATTATCCTATCTGTATTATACATTATTTTAAATTTTTCTCATTTTTTATCATTGTGTTCCCTTTTCCAAGCTTTATTTACAGTCCAACACAATATTTACATGTTTCTGTAAATGTATTTGGTAATGTGTATTTGTAGTAGCGAGAGCGGTGTAGTAAAAGGGCTTGTATGTACATTTGAGATAGAAGTATTAGTAATAATTAAGAAAGCACCACTGATTATAAATTAAATATATTATCTCTTAGTAAATTTAAGTACTTTACGATATCACAATTATAAATCAGATATATATCTAGAATAAAGGCAAATATCTATCACTGGCACTGAGCGATTCCGGAAGTGTTCTGGCTTTCAAAGCAGAATGCAGACTTCGTTGTTTGAAAACAGCAGTCAGACTCTATTCCTTGAAAGCTGAAGGCAGAATGTTCTAAGGTATTGCTCTCTCTCTCTAGCGGGGGAATTTTCTTGTACAAAAGAATTAACCTAACGGGATTTTTGTGCCTTTGTTTTCCTAATAGCAATGACCTAGATTTAATATACCTGGCTCTACCCGTGCACTAAGATACATTTAAAAAAATTAACCAAGTTAGATTTTTGATACTCTAAAATATTCTAAACTATTTTTTCAAAACTGTTATTTTTCTATTTCATTCTTCCACTACATTTCTCATTTTATTTTTGTTTTTGTATTTTTTTTTTTTTTTCGCTCTTAACAACATTCGTATCACACGCTACAGTGCATCACAAACACATGAATGTTGGTACATTCATATCATGTTTAAAAATAACGTTTAACCGTCATTTTCCTATCATTGCAAGTTGTTTGAAGATCATCTTCTCTTGTTAGGTTAGGTTACTAATAATTTGGACAGTATGAGCACTAATTAGACACGTATTAGACTAATCTGGACACGTCTAATTTGGACACGTATTAGACTAATCATAAATTTTTTTCAGATTTAAATTGTTCCTTTTTTTGCCGTGCAACATGTGTTTTGAAGCGCAAAGAAAAAAATGAATTTATTATTATTTAAATATTAGGATGTAATGAGGTGTAATTCGATACTATGACTGGGTCACGACAACTTACAATTACCCTTTTTTATGTTTGTAGTAAGACAAATCAATAAAATTTGCAAGCATATAGCATATTTGCCAATTATAAAATTGCATTTTAACTACATTAACAGGAAGGCGTGTGATTGTTTCACACCAGATTTTTTTTTTTTAAAATCCAATTTAACAAAATATTTTAATATAAGAATTTATTTGGGGGGTGGGGGGGCGTTAAAAATTGGCCACGACTTTGCTTTGTCGTCCCTCTGTGTTGTGTGTGTTTTTGTTTTGTGCGTCCGTCCACCACTACCAAGTACTGCACCCACCATCCTAAAGGCACTGACATGTGCTTGTTACTAGCAATGTCTTTCCTTTATTTATATATGGGGACCAATGTTTTGTTTTCTACTATTTTCATCCCAGTGCTCAATATATAAGTAATTGTATGAAAAAACTATTGCGTATTCTCTCGTTTTATTTCATACAATTTTTATGTATGTATTTTATCTTTTTTTTTGTTATTTTTTTTTTTTTTAAAGAAACTATTGGATTTAGCTCAAAATTTTTATAAAGTTTTTATAATTATGGTTTACGAGTTATTAGAGTTGTAAGCTGTGAGGTTTGGCCAAATTCAAAATTCATTTGAGTTTCACTTGGGCTTGGATAATCCACAGCTTAGAAGAATAATTTTTATAAATTTTAATAAACAAATAATTTTTAAACATACAGGCAAATTCAAAAACATTTAAATCCTATACAAAAGATTAAAAGGCACCACCTTAAGGGTACAATTTTAAATTTTATTAAATTTCCGATAGTATTTAATGTTGAGACGGTTAACTTGGAGGGGAAGGTCTTAGCCCCCCTCCCCCATCACAGCATCATTATTTTGTCACTTTAAGCCGTTAAAAAGTGTTATTTATTTATTTCTATAAACGGGTTTATATCCAGTTACAAAGTTATCAAAAATAATACTAAATATCTATATACTAAAAATAGTTGAAACATTAATATTACGACTAAATAATTACTAAAATATAAGTTACTATAAAACTAAAAATATTTTCTTAAATTAAGGTGTAAGTATAATATAAAAAAATATAAAAGTAGTTAAAATAATGAAAATTGAAGGTAAACATACAAGTCTACATAAAAATCTGAAGTATACACATCAGACATAGGTCCTTTCCTAATGAAAATTTAATAAGTAATTTTTAAACTCTACAAGTGAAATGTGGAGAATATCACATTGCAGTTCTTTCATTGATTCCATTAGTCTAGGATAGGGCTAAATTTTAAATAGTCAGTCTCGTAAGTAGTTTTTGAAAATAGTCTAGTCTAGAGAATAGAATAGTCTAATCGTAAACTTTGGTACGTGAAAATTCAGTAAGTTAAGAATATAGGAGCAGTCAATTTGGTTGTGTAAGGCTTTATACATGAAAGTCAAATCAGTGTGTCGTCTCATAAAGATAAAGTGTAATGACATTGCTATGACTTTGCCATACACGGAAATTATAAAAATAGACTGTATTTAAACAATAATTTAAACGTAAAAAATGGCAACTATTAACAAGAAATACTTAGAAATAAATAGAAGATAAATAACTAATAATTTAGAATGATTAAGATTAATGAACTAAGATGCACAACTAAAGGTAATAAGTATAAATAAAAACTGTATAGCGTAAACTGCTACTCGTATATGAAGACGTTCTGAAGTATAATCGTATAATCATCCCCTCTTCCAATGGGGCGAGTTTATATATTAGTGTTGGCCACACTCACACCAAGACATCTAGCCTAGTGTGAGACCTTGGTTTGTTTGGTGACCACCGATTTAGGTCAGTGGCCCGCATTAGCGGTGCTTGCTTTGATGTAAGGGTATTTGCCCTTGGTTTGTTTGTTTGGCCGCGGCCTTGTCTTGAAGTCAGGCAGCTGGCTAGGCCACTAGTTGTAAATTATTCTTTCTTTGTTATCTGTTGTGAAGGTTTGACTTTGCTATGTCATTACATAAGAAACGGATTTTGTGAATTTGCTCTGACAATGGATGGAAATCCGAAACCGCCCAGAAACAAAATGAATATGCATGCTACGACGCATAAAATACCAGATAATAGGTATTCATAATATATAATATATTATATTATGTATAATTATAATAATAATAATAATATAAATAATATAATAATAATATAAAACTAATATATTGTATTAGATAAATAAAATATATTCATATCTCGTCTGTTATGACGAGATAGATTTGTTTCTATATACCAACAGTAGAATTTCTTTGAGGAAGCATGTGAAATGGCAAAAACTATTATTTTTCTCTTAATGTTGTAAGAAAAAATATTGTATATCGTTTAAGTATTATCACCGCATCTGCCACGAAGATTTTGAGCAAAACCCGCTTCAAGCAAAAGTACGTACGATTTTACTGTATGTTTTTAATATTTTCCGCGATTTTCCACGAAAATGGCTCTAACGATTTTCAATAAATCATCAGAGACATTTTTCGTGATAGCCTGCTTCTTGTTGTGGTCATACAAATTTTCTTTAAACTTGTAATATCAACTACAAGTTTTACAACAATTAGCTACAACTTTTATTTGAAACATTTCTCCGAGAAAATTTATTTAAGGGCACTTTTAAGGAGAGGGGTGGAGTAACGGTTTCCTCTAAAGTGCTAGTTCAGTTTATTACGCAATTCTATCATCTAAATAATATTAATTAGAATTAAATATGTTGTTGAAATTCCGAGTTTGAAAAACAAATCAGACCACCGAAAGTGCGTTTTTACTGAAATATATTTTTCAGTTTTCTGGTATTTTCTCGAAAACAGCTCCAAAGATTTTCTTTAAACAAGGAATGTGAACTACACATATAAAGAGCTACAACTTTTATTTGAAACATTTCTCCTGGTAAAGTCATTTAAGTAGGCTTTTAGGGGAGGGGTAAGGTTATGTTTTTCTCTAAAGTGTTATCATAGTTGATTATACAATTCTACCATCCAAACAAAATTAATTGGAAATAAATAGGTGGCCAAAATTCCAAGTTTCAAGAAAATTAATAAACCGGAAGTGCGCTTTTACTGAACAGTTTGTGGACGAATTCCATTAAATTTGATATACTAACTATAAAATTTGTCAATTACAATTTTGAAAACTGGAGTAAGAGAAAGTGGTATAAGTGAATCACATCAGAATTTTGTGTGTGTAATTTTATTGGTAAATTGGTAATTATATTATTGTTTTTAAGTTTCCAGTAGACAGTGTGTGTTCTTTTGTGAAAATCTCGAAAGACCGTACAAATAAATAAACCACAAACATAAGGAAAAAGGCTGCAGATATATTATGTAATTAATAGAATATGTAATCAGAATTTGGAACACGTTTCTAAATTTTCATTAGTGTCAAACATGAAGTTTTTATTGTAAAACTTGTTCAGTAACTTTCAGTAAAAACTATAGATTAAAAAACAAAAAAAAAACAAATTGACTTTAGTATTGGTTAGAGGAAAAACAGCTTTAAAAACTATTGATTGGAAAACTTGAAATGGTGGATAGTTGCCAAGGGCCAGTCCATTTGCATAATAAATAGTTAGAAATACAGATAGAGATACAATCCAAATAAATATAGATACCGAGATTTGTTTGCTTCAACTATTGGGGCAGTAAGTATTGTATTAACCAAGGTTTACTTACTTGTTCGATAACATATCGCCTACTGGCTTCGTGTCTAGTCCCGTATTTATGTTCAAAAAAATATCCTATTCAAAGTTCACCTTTATAAATATTATTTTCATTTGCCAATTTTGGCAAAATAAATTTCTCATTTCTTAGCATTTAAGTAAATAGTAATTTCATACTCCTGTACCTGTTCCTGAGCTGTATGTATTCCTTCTGATTTGAAAAAACAGCTGATGTCCCTAGCTGGCGCCTATAACTGCAACTATATATAAAAAAATCTGGTGTGAAATACTCACAAGTAATAGCACCCATCCACAGCAAAGAGAATGCAGCAACAGCAGAGAGAAGAGAGGCCCTCTCTGCCTAAGTCAGAGAGTAGTCTCTGTTAACCAGAAAGGGCCTCTCTTCTCTCTGCTGTGGATGCCTTCTCTTTGCTGTGGATGGGTGCTAGATGATGTAATAGCACCCATCTAGAGCAAAGAGAATGCAGCCACAGCAAAGAGAAGAGAGGCCCTCTCTGGTTAACAGAGACTACTCTCTGACTTAGGCAGGCTAGAATGGGAGAACCTGTGTATATAAGCCATTGGGAATCTATCTAAAGGGATCTATCATATACAGCCATACAACTGTACACCAGTCGTCTCATTGTGTCATATCTCTACTCTCACCATTCATTCTATCATTTTCATTATAAAATGCAGTTAGTGCATTTCATCCAGAAATCGTTAGAAATCATTTTCATCCAGTGCAGTTAGTGTAAACATAGCTACATTATATTAGTGTCAGCATATCTCGTTCATTTAATCAAACCTAATTTCTCTCCTCAACAACCCTGTTATGCACACTAGTTCGTTCTCTTACTCCAGTTAATACAATTTAATTCCCCCCATGTTCGGTAACTCGGTCTGGTATACAGACGGCTCCAAAACTCCGTCTGGGGCCGGAGATGGGGGTCTATTGGGGCATGCCTAAAGTCTAAGGAAGGGGGTTAAAGTCTAAAGTTTAGGGGGGGTCTGGGTTCTAAAGTCTAAAGGCTGGGGGTTAAGGCCAGCCTAGAGAAGTACGCCACAGTCTTTCAGGTGAAGTTGTGGCGCTACAATTCTGCGCTAAGGAGATTATAAGGCAAGGTTTACAGGGTAGGCTCCGACAGTCAGGGAGCCCTGTAGGCACTTTCTTCACATCAAATAGTCTCAAGACTGGTGAGGGATAGCCTAATTGCCCTAACCGAGTTGGGTGCTCGGAACAAGCTGACATTCGTCTGGGTGCCAGGACATGCGGGTTCCTGGGCAATGAGAGGCTTTGAAGGATATCTTTACAGACCACAAACCATTCTGCGAGTTGTCCAGGAACCTAATTCAAATTTCTATCAAGGGTTGGATAGAAGTACAGTGCTGCATTGATGGGAGAGTACTCCAAGACAGAGGCAGGCAAAACTCTTTATTAAGAGACATTTGCCTGAATTTACCAGGAATCTACTGTGTCATAGCCGGAGGGATATAAGGCTAATAGTGGGTCTACTAACAGGGATTGTAGGCTGAATAGGCACATGCACCATTTGTTACATGCGGATTTCGCATTATGCCGATTCTGCAAGACTGAGGAGGAAACCCCAGCACACATCCTTTGAGAGTGTGCCGGCCTGGCGCGGACAAGGTTTCTTCAAAACTGGGGACAAATAATTCCAAAGCCATGACAGAGCCGCTCTCAGCTTCGCTGAGAAGTTGAGGGATATGCTATAATTTTAGGGGATCCACAATATATTTCTTATAATAGGTCGCACTGGAATGAGGCTCGCCTTCCCCGTTCGAATCTAATCTAATCAACAATTTAATTGACAGTTTCCTTCAAAACTGCAATATTTAATTGGGGCTGGCCATAAAAAGAGTAATGGGAGTTGTATACCTGAGCGAACTTGTGAGTAAAACCAACAGAATTTGTGCAATTTAAATTCAAATCTTTCTGAAAGACCCCCCCTAAAACCGTCTTGAGTCATTTTTTTTTCTGAAAAGTGTTACAAATTAAAATTAAATATCTGGTGTGAAACACTCACATAACTTTTACTTACTCTAGTATTTAAAATTGTAATTGACAATTTTTATAGTTAGTGTATCAAATTTAATGAAATTCATTGGTGTTTTCATAGATAAAAAAAAATCGGTAAAACTGAAAAAACTATTCAGTAAAAACGCACTTCCGTTTTTACTAATTTTCTTAAAACTCGGAATTTTGCCAGTCAATTTATTTCTAATTGATTTTGTATAGACGTTAGAATTGTAACTAAGTAAGGATAGCACTTTAGAGGCAAATATAACCGTACCTCTACCCCAAGAGCCCTCCTTAAATGAATTTACCGGGAGAAATGTTACAAATAAAAAGTTGTAGCTCTTTAGATGTTATTATTATTTTTATTATTTGATTTATTTGTCTTTAGGGTTTCCCCTATACAAAGAAGTCTTGCCTTACAGAAAAACAAAAATATAAACAAAAGAAAGAGAATATACTACTACTTGAATACATACATTAAAATTACACACATAAAAATGAATTTTAACCTAAATTTCCATACGTATATGCTTAATAAAGTGAGACAAGGAGAATCTGAAAAATTGCACAAAATCATTATCTATAAATTCAACCAGAGATATAATATTTGTACATATTTTTTATATATTTATATACATTTTTGTTTCCCTTCCATCATTTATCGTTTACTATCTATTATACATTAATAATAAAGGATCTTATCTCCATAGTATTTTTAAGAAATATATAAATCTGGAATGATTTAGACTTATTACTGCCCTATAATAAACTAATTAAATTCTGTTCACCTAATAATATTTTATTCCTCAAACCGTTATATACTGGACAAACGAAAAAAAAAAAAAATATGATGGAGGTCTTCGGGCTGGTTTAGGTTGCAGATAGAGCCTGTGCTATGTTTAATTTTGTGGTCGTTTACAGCTCTTTAGATTATGTAATTCACATAAATCGTTTAAAGAAAATCGTTGCAACCGTTTTAGAGTAAAAATAGTAGAAAACTGAAAACTACTTTTTAGTAAAAACTCACTTCCGGTCATCTGATTTTCTTCAAACTTGGAATTTTTCAACAACATATTCAATACTAATTATTATTATCTAGATGATTAGAATTGTGTAATAAACTGAAGTGCCACTTTAAAAGAAAAGCTGCCCTTAAATGCATTTTTCCGTAGAAATGTTTCAAATAATAATTGTAGATCTTTATATGTATAGTTGATATAGCAAGTTTAAAGAAAATCTTTGGAGCCATTTTTGAAAAAATCGCAAAAAAGTGGTAAAACTATTTAGTACTTCCGGTTGAGTAATTTTGACAGGTAACGTACAGTCGGAGCCATGGTAATACCTAAACGGAAGTTTTAAGCCATACCATATAAGACTTTGATCAGTAGTTGGACGTGATTGTAACGTTGGTACTTTACTTTTTACTTTCTCTTACTACTGATAAAAGGAAGAGTAACTTTTTGCTTCCTGTGATACGAGAAAGTGTTTTCACCGGAAACACATGGTACGAGGTCCCCTGATTCTGGTTTGATGAAATTGGTGTGTATCTATCTATGTATGTATGGTCAGCATAAGTAATAAATGGAAAATCGCTCGCAGAAAGTTCAAATATTTCGTTTAAGTTCCTATCAGGGGAGTTGATAATAAGGTTTTGGTTAAAAATTAGTCAACCAGCAGAAGAACCAGCTTTACTCCACTGTACCTTTTACTTTTTTTTGCAAGTTTTCAAAAATGGCTGCAACGATTTTCTTTAAAGATGAAATACTAACAAAAACTAGAAAGAACCCTTCTGAATATAACTTATCGACAGTTTGAAAGTTAAGTTAACTTAGTGATTTACTATCTGCTTGCGACACTCCTACACAATCGATCTATATTGACATTAAACAGCAGAGTACACTGTCTATACACTGTCTTCAAACCTTTACAGTCACAACAAAAATCCTATGCCGAATAACCAGTGCTCCCATATTATGTCTCCAATAGAACCATTCACTCACATCTAAAAAGTACCTTTTGTATGTACAAGATTTCTTAATTCCGGTCGGATATAAGTAATTTTATTCTCACCTATGTAATTCCCATTGTATTAAGAAAAGATGGAATTAGCTGTTACCTTATCCTAGGCATGCACAACATTGGCCTAATGATATCACAATTTATTTGGAACAATGGTTCTGATTTTTTTTTCTAAAGCATTTTTGTGACGATTAATTTAAAGCAATAAGTGATGAAAACATTTAGAAGTAACTGGTGCAATAGTTCAGTTTTCATTAAACTACTTGATACATAATCGGACTGTATACCCATAAAAATAACCAATGTTGCTTAGTTCAATACTGATTTTTTTTTTTTTTGTTTTTAACAAAATATTCGAAATTTATAATGAAAAAACTACTTTATTACTTCCTGTTACTCCTAGTAAGAGGAAGTATTATAAACGTGTCAAATTTTCGATATCGAGTTTTCACCGGAAATATCCATATTTGAGATCCCACAAGTCCAAAAGTGTTTTTTTAGAAAATGGTGTGTGTGTGTGTGTGTGTGTGTGTGTGTGTATCTGTGTGTATTTATGTATGTGAACAGCATAGCTCAAAATCAAAACCCGTAGAAAGTTGAAACTTGATATTCCGTTTAGGTATCACCATAGGATCTGACAGTACGTTACCTGTCAAAATTCCTCAACCGCAAGTACCACTTTACTA
The DNA here is from genome assembly GCA_011037195.1 of Triatoma infestans. Classification (NCBI taxonomy): domain Eukaryota; kingdom Metazoa; phylum Arthropoda; class Insecta; order Hemiptera; family Reduviidae; genus Triatoma; species Triatoma infestans. Next base: position 34,314 of record JAAEAF010006826.1, read on the forward strand.
GTTTTTTTTTTTCTATTTTTTGCGATTTTCTCAAAAATGACTTCAATGATTTTCTTCAAACTTGGTCTTGCATAAACTACATATACAAAGATGTACAACTTTTATTTGAAACATTTCTCTGGGAAAATTCATTTAAGGGCCATTTTTGGGGCACGAGTGGGGTTATGGCTTTCTCTAAAGTGCTATTTGAGTTTATTAAACAATTCTGTCATATAAATAATTTTAATTAGAATTGAATGTGTTGTTGAAATTCCGAGTTTGAAAAAAATCGGATGACCGGAAGTGCGTTTACATTACCACTTTACTAAATGATTTTTTTCACTTTTTCGCGATTTAGTCAAAAATAATTCCAACGTTATCTTGAAACTTCTTATATCAACTACATATACAAAGGATCTGCAACTTTTATTTGAAACATTTCTCTGGGAAAATTCATTTAAGAGCACTTTTGGGGGAGGGGAGGGTTTGTGTTTTTCTCTGAAATGCCATCATAGTTGATTATACAATTCTATTATCCAAACAAAATTAATTAGAAATAAATAGATGGCCAAAATTCCGAGTTTCAAGAAAATTAGTAAACCGGAAGTGCGCTTTTACTGAACAGTTTTATCAGTTTGCGACGAATTTCATTAAATTTGGTACACAAACTATAAAATTTGTTAATTATAATTTTAAGAACTGGAGTATCAGAAAGTTGTGTGAGTGTTTCACATGAATTTTTTTTTTTTTTATGTCTGGAAAAATTAGAAAGCAGTCGGCTATCATTATTGAATACTTGTTTATTTTAATAATTACTGGATTTGTATGCGTACTAGAAACCAATTAAATACGTATAAACATTCATCAGATAGTGTAAAACGAATAGAATGAACAGTTGAGACGGTTACATGGAGGGGATGATGAAAGAAGGCTAGCCAGCTGAGTTTAAATATAACTACAGAACAGGACAGTGGGGAGAAGTTCAAACAGATAAAATGGGTGGTTAAACAGTAAAAATTAGCGTACATGAAACTTAGTGGTATACTTATTGACTTTAGTGTAATTTTTCAATCATAAAGATTGGTTTGTAAGATAAAACGGCTTGTGTGAAATAGATTGGAACAAAATGTGCTGCTAGATATGTGTAGTTTGGTGAAATACATTCCGGTTATTCTAATAACGGGATGGTTTGGTTTTTATACAGGTAGTTTGTAGTATGAGTATCTATATCATTTAGTTAGTTGATGGTGGGTAACATTGTCATGTTGGCCAACTTAGCTAATATGAGCATCATTAAAATTGTCACAAATTTGAATATTAATATCAAATTATACTTATGTGATAATCTAGTGAAATTGTTTTCATTTTGTTCATTCAAATATCTAATTTTAGAATGTAAAATTGCCTTTAAACCCACTATCACACATTGTTTTCTAATCGCTATTAATGTGTTTATTTAATAAAGGTTTGATTGGATTATGTTTGAACTACAGCTGGATGGGTTTCTACATTGTTAACTGACATTTGTGCCCAAATGTAATATAATATAGTTCTAATTGCTTTCGTTTGTGATTACAAACTGTCATATCAACTATATCACATTTTACCATTAAAATTCTAAACCAATAATCGATTTTCTTCCCTCTCCCCTGATATATTGTTTCATTACTATTGGTAGAATATTTTATTGTAATTAAGAAAAAAAAAAAAAAATACCTACCATTGCATTTTTTACATTTTCTTTATTCGTCTAGAGTAACTGAAAATAAAAGGATTATGTTAAAATAAATTAATAAATGAAAATTCTCAATATCTTATAGTTTGGATAACACAAGAAGCAGAGTAAGGAGAAGTGGAAATAGAGAAAGGATGGAGTGTTGTTTTGAAATTTGACAATGTTACGAATTAAATAAATTTTGACCAAAAAAAAAAGAAGTAAAGTAAAAAGTAATGCCTATTTTTTCAGGGAGGCTTAACGTCCAACTACCAAATTAGGTGTCTTGGACGGAGGCGGAAGCATTTACTTTACTATTAGCATTTTTCATACAATATAAAATTTAGCAGTTATAAGCGGGACTCGAACTGGGGACCTCCCACTTACAAGTCCATGCTCATAACCACTACACCAACACCGAGCGTTCCCTGTGCACCTCTCTATATGATTCATCACACGTCTTTGCTGATTGATGATAAACCAATGTGCGACGTTTTATAAAGTTTGACAATGTGATCTTTTAAATAAATTAACGGTTCCTTTTTTTTGTTGTTAATTTTTTTTTTTTATATAGGGTAAAATTAGGAAAGGCGATGCACATTTCAAAGTTATGCCCTACATTAAAACAGGAGATCGCCAGACATGATAAGCTTAGCAACTTCATATGTGTTGGGCACCGACTGCGCTTGTGCCATTTAAGCTAAGGAGAGATCATTTTGAATAAATAGGAAATATTTTTTTATCTATTTTTTTTTGTAAATAAACTGGAAAATTGTTTTGTTTTAATGATGTTTTACCGGATTTTGAAGTCTCGTATGGTTTTAAAATAGGTTTCAAGTTTTACCAGCATTTGAACTTTCTTATTTCTTCGATAATAATAAGAAAATCCGCTTTTAATTTTAGTTTACGAAACAGAAAAATAGGTAAAAAAAAACGACTAAAATTGAATCTTTATGATTGAATATCTCAACAGCGGTTTGAAATATTGAAGTTACGGCAGTTTTCTTCATTTTTTTTAAATAATTTTCAACACGGTAGTAAAAAGTGGGGGGTAAAAAAAAAATCGCAACTTTCAGTCACCAATTTCAGGTGTAAGGCGGCAATAAAATCAAAAAACATTAACACCACCATAAACTAGAGCAAAAATACTTTAACAAACGTTATGTTCACTTTTTAGATATCTTGCTTCGTTTAAGAGTTATTTCAAAAGTGGCCCGTTTAAATGGGACACCCTGTATATAGAGGTAACTTATAAAACTTATGTCAAAACTACTGCTATCTACACAAAAGAATGTTATTTCTCGAAATAAAGACATTCTCATTTATTCTAGAAACAAAATACGAGTGCACTATACTTGGCCGTCTCTCCTACTATGGTAGGATAGATGATACACGTACCATAGGTAGGAAAGATGCCGTACCTCTCCTTTGTAAAGGAAACATGGCTGACCGACATAAAGCTTGGTAAACACTATGGCTACAAGTCCACATTTAACTACAGCGTGGAAAGGAAATCTTTCATTTAAATTGATATTAATATAGTATATCAAAATTTACTAATGCGTTATGAAAATTCAGGTATTCACCAGATATAGCGATGATTCATAGAAAATAGAACATTTCAGAAATAACTAAAGAATTTTTGCAAATACGTGCGTTTTTGATCTCACTACTCTTCGACTAACTTGCCTGACGCCACGTGGTGGCAAACAAGAGAAGTAAAGCCTGAGTCTTCTTCCCTACTCCTATGCCTTATTAAATCTAAATAAAACAAAACTATAGAGAAATTTTAAAATAAAGTCGACGACGCTATGTGCTTTAAAATAAATGGACTGGCAAAAAAGTGTATTTGAGGCAGGAGTGGGGAGGGGAAGAAGACCGAAACTCTTGGAAGACCCAGAAGCACTTGGTAGGAGGGTGTGCGCGCTGAATTTTTTGGGTAAAGGGGATTAGATTTGGATACCGGATAGGGACGATTGGTCCATGTTGTGCAGATGAAATGTGTTCTTAATTTGTAATGTGTGTAGCACGAGCGGTGTGTGAATATGTTTAAAAGAAATGAGAAATATTAAGATATAAAAGGATGAAATCACCACTTCTTTCAATACATAATTTAGTTACGTTACAAGGTAATTATTAATTGTGAATATTGAATTAACATAACTAGACAGAATAAGTTATTTGGCTTAGATTTGATTGAATTCAAATGTTAAACATTTATAACTGGATCAGAGACATTTTCCATGATAGCCTGCTTCACTTTGTGGTCATCAACCGGTTTCGGGCGTTCGACCATCTTCAGGATGCTTTTTTCAGACAGTGTGATAACATAAATTTGCTCTGTGCAGGTCTGTGTTATCACACTGTCTGAAAACGCATCCTGAAGATGGACGAACGCCTGAAACCGGTCAATGACCACAAAATGAAGCAGGCTATCATGGAAAATATCTCACTTCTAACGTTACGCTATGTAGTGATGATACATTGCAACTTGAAAGATCTATTGTACTCGAACCCGGGCTTGAATCCCTGACTTAATCCCATCCCTAAAAATAAAAAAATGTATTTATTAAATAGGCCAATGCATTTTTCAAAGAAACTAACAGAACTATAGCTTATTTACTGGGAATAGATATCATATGCCATCATCTAAGAATGGATTATTCCGGATAATGCTTTCGCTCATAGAAAAAAATGGCACTGAACGATCAGTTACGGTTAGACTCGTAGATATTCGTTTGCACTTGCCACCAGAAGGAATGAATCCCGACATTGCTCAGCAAGCAGTTTCGTTATAGACAAATTGTAATAAAAGATTATTGAAGAATTTAGTCAATATAAAACATGGGACATTGATATCATTTTTAAATAATATTTTTAATTAAGCAGACTTTTACTTTTTTAACAATAGGTTTGTGTATAATTTTATCCGGCGTTTATTTTTCACGGTTTTGTTTACGAAAGAAAATTGACGGTTTTCCTTCCTTTTTTTTCATAAAAATATTCTTTGAGTTTCAGATAATAAAAATGCGTGCGATAATCATGTTCATTATCGACACCACATTATGCACTATCACTACCAAAAATGATAGAAAGCTGCCCAAGCATTCCGCGATCTCAAAGAATTTTTTTGGCAAGGGAATAATTAGCGAAAGTCAGTGTCCGGAACTGGTTTGCTCATTTCAAATCTAGCGACACAAGCTTGGATGAAAAAGTCAGGATTGAATTTTGACGATCAGACATTATTGGCGGCTGTGGAATAGGATTGGAAACTGAAGACTTCTACCTCGACCAAAATTGTTCGCCGTCTTAAAAAGCTCCGTAAAATGTGGGATTTTTGCCAGATGGCTGCCGCACAAACTCTCCGGTGTTAACAAGGGCCGAACGAATTCAAATATTCACCCACTTTCTTCAGAGAAATGGAAAAAAACACCGTCCCTGAAAAATCTTGTTAATGAAGATAAACTTTGGCTACTCCTCGAAAACGTCAGGAGAAAGAAAGGCTTGCATTTTTTCGGATCAAACACCAAAAAGCATACGTAACAGTTGTCATCCCTAGCAAGAAGGCAACTTGGTACGTTTGGTGGGGCAGAAGCGTAATTATTTACTGGGATATCATCTCTAACAGTGAGTGCTATTATGGAATGACAACTATCAGCGTATGACCTTTCACATATTTTCAATGTATTCTAATGTTTGGTTTTTCACAATAACAATTGTTTAAATAAACGCCGGATAATTATGCTACATAACGTGTATATTTACTTACTATTACTAATAAATCGATTACTGTTTGGGCAGAAATATTTGTTTAACGATAATTGTTATTTGAGCTGGTTGGACATTGTACGAGACAATATGCCTGATTTTTGTTCTATCAACAATTACCTTTTTTATCAAATAAAGGGAGTGTTTAATTGTTGAAGTGTTGACTTTTATTAAAATTTGGTATTGAACATCAAAAAAATATGTACTGAAATATAATATTATAAGTACTTTTGCTCTTCAAAAGCCTTTCCATTAGTTTAGGTTGAATGAATTATTTGTTTTGAAATAAATTCCAATTGGTTATTTTCTTTTTTTTGGCCTTGTCTGCCAGAGGCCGTAGCCATAGACTATTGTAGAGCAATTCAGTGTCAGAATTGAATTTATTCCGCTAGATTTCAAAATCAGCCCTTATATATGCGCATTACTTCTTTACATATATTGATTACTTGATTTATCCTCTGCGTAGTATATGAATTTATATTTATCAAAGCAATTATAATTAAATCATACGTATTAGTAACTTTCAAAACACTCAATGTATACATTCACCGGTATTGTAAAAAAAATCCGGCCACTTGAGAAATTTACTATTTCTATGATACGACTATTTTTTAATAATTTTTATCGCTCATAACGCTTTTAGGGTAACTGATTTTCAAAATAAAACAAATAATAGGATTAGTTATATAGGAAATTTAAAATAATAATTAAAAAAAAAGTTACTTGGAACAATTTTATTTACATGTTTTTTTTAAATTTTACTCACATAATTTTTTTTAAAGAAATGCAAACAATCAAGTTATTTCTAACAAAATAATAATTAAAGTGACCTATAAACAAAAAAAAATCAGCATTTTCATTCCATTGTTATAAGAGAAAGCAAAAGAAAATTCAGCGGAAATGATCCATTGAAGCTCCGCCATTTTGTATTTAGCTGTTTATTCTAGTGGGACAAAATAAAATTGATGTTAAACTCTCATAAAAAGTTCTCAAAGGAACTCATAAGATTTGGTTACAAAAAAAACTTTTCTTTGACCTGGAGTGTGCAGCTATTCATTATAATAATAATAATTTTATTTGTTAGAAGGGCAGAAGCCCTATACAAAGGGTTCGGTTCACAAATACTTTAGATTTGACAAGTTCAAAATGAATATAAAACAAAAATATCATTGCACTGTAAGTACTAATACTATAATAATAGTAAACATTTCAAACAGAAAAAAAAATAAAATAAAATAAAAACAAAAATTAACTTTTAAACAACAGAAATCAATATCTTTTCTTTACTTTACTTATTTAATAGAAATGCTCTGAGCTTCAATGCTTCTGTAAAAAAGGAGAACAAGTTTTTTTATCTCTGAGGCACCCGAATTTCGAAATGCTATAGGATAATCAAAGTACATAGAGCTAGCATCAATTAGCATAAATTGTAAGTAGTGGTTTCTAAAAGAAGAGTACATTGGACAAGAAAAACAAAATATGATATAAGTCTTCTTGCTGCTGCTTATTACAAACAGGACACAGTTCACTAGGGTTTATGACATACTTGATATAGTCTATTGTTACTTTTTATTATAAATTTGGAGGTCAATCTAAGTTGCGCAAGGAACTTTACAAACTTAAAAGGAAGATTTAATAAAAAGTAAAATTGCGGCCGTTGCTCCTCAAAGAATAAGGCTGAATATATCAGACTAAAATTTGATTTATTTACACATTCTATGTCCTTCTTTCAGGTAGTTGGCATAAAAGTTCAAAATTTGCTTGTTCTTCTTTCTAAAAAGGCTAAGATCCTGCGTCTGCAGTTCCAAAAAATCTATACAATCAAATATATGACATAATTGTGAAATCCAGTTATATCTTATATTAGAACTATTCTGCTGGATAAGTTTGATGAAGCAACAAAAAGGGTATCTAGTGGATGGCATAGCTTTTAATTTATACAGCCAATTAAGGGCTAACTTTAACAGTTTGAACTTGATATGTACAATTCCTACTTCTAAGCGGACCGCAAAATTGGGAGTACCACGCGGAAGACCCAGCAAACTTTAAAAAATACTTAGATGACAAGTTTCTAGGCTGACAGAATACCTGAGCCCCCAGACATTAGCTGCATAAAGAAGCGTCCCCATAATGACGGCAACCAGAAGTTTAACCCTAGCTTCCCAATTAACTATTCATTAAATTGTCCTTCATTTTTTAACTTTCAAAACGCGATCCACAAAGTATTAAAAGAGTTGTTTGTGCTTGGGTCCGCTGAGCTGGAAAACATCAGAGATATTTTTCGTGATAGCCCGCTTCTTTTTGTGGTCATCGACCGGTTTTGGGCTTACCGAGTATTACCTCCTCTTGCCTTTATCACAGCTTCTAGGCGTTTCAGCAGCATCGAAATCAAGCGGGAAATTTCGTTTTGTAAGATTAGATCACATTCGTCTTGAAGTGCCCTTTCTAGATCCTGAAGCTTCCCAAGAAGAACTCTCCGATCTCTTATCCGTCTTCCAAGCAAATTTCACAGATGCTTCATGGGATTTAACCATAGCTCCAACCACATGTTCGGGCGATTAAGATAGGGGCATTAATAATGTATATTTTAAATAATTTGTTAACACATTTTATTGTAAACAAGTGTAAAATATGTTGTTTGTTTTAATAATCAGTAAAAGTATCAATAATCAGTAAACAGTAATTTAGTAAATCATCCGGGCAGTGCAGTGCACACTGATTTAGCATGATAAATATTATCAATATCAATAAATGATGGTGCTCATTACTAACATCAGAATTCTTAGCAGGTGCACAACTTTGCTTGGAACTTTAAACGTAGGGAAGGGAATAGCTCAGTGGTTAGCGCCCTGGACACCCACGCGGTGGTCCCGGTTACAAGTCCAGCTATGCTGCCCTTAGATTTTTTCTTCTTAGGAGCCTTTACAGCTCACTATCCAGTGATGGACAGTGTTGTGTATAATGAGAGAACACTGTCCGGTGGCCGGAGTGCACTGAGTAGGCTCCGAGCGCCAGTGACCATAGATCTGTTAATACTGGTTCGTCAAAATTTAATATTTTTGTCACTGAAAATATGTACATAATTTGCCATTAATTTTTTTTTTTTAAAGAAGAGCCCGAGCACTTTGGCAACGGACACGCTACCCTACTGACAAAACTGCTTATAACAGACTCTCACGACAGTTGAAACAAAACCTACAAGAACTGAGAACTCAAAAGTATGACGACTATATTACAAAACTGACTACTGACCGCAGATCTCTTTGGACTGCTACACGCCGACTACAAATACGTTTCTTCTCCTCTCAGACGAGATGACGGAACTTGGGCTAGATCGGACGAGGACAAAGCCACTCTCTTCACTCAACACCTGACTAACGTCTTCAAACCTCACACTGACATATCTCAAGACACAACAGAAATAGAATCTGAATTGGACTCACCTCTTCCTCTCTCACTTCCTCCAAAAGCATTTTCTCCAGCAGATATTAAATTTATCATCAAGTCTCTCCCCTCTAGAAAATCTCCCGGCTACGACCTCATAACTTCTGAAATCCTTCGACACCTTCCTAAGAAAGCGCTCATCTACCTCACCTATATCTATAACTCGGTTCTTCGTACCATCTACTTTCCGCTATCATGGAAATATTTGGTGATACGAATGATTCCGAAACCTGGTAAACCCACACATCTTCCGTCTTCCTATAGACCCATCAGCTTACTACCGACACTAGGAAAAATTCTAGAAAAACTGCTACTAAAACGCATCAACCCCATATTTGCGGAGCTTGGTGTAGCGCCACACCACCAATTTGGGTTTCGAAGCTTGCACAACACAATTCAGCAGTGTCACCGAGTGGTAGACGAGATAGCATCAGCATTAGAGAGAAAGCAGTATTGCACGGGAGCGTTTTTGGACGTTGCCCAGGCTTTTGATCGTGTTTGGCATCCTGGATTATTGTTCAAATTAAAGAGGTGTCTCCCATTCACTTACTTCCTTATTCTACGCTCATATCTCTCAGACAGATTTTTCCAGGTCAGTACCGGCTCAGCAATTTCTTCTTTCTCATCAGTGGGAGCGGGGGTGCCGCAGGGGAGTATTCTTGGCCCAGTACTGTACACTGTATACACATCCGATATACCCACACATCCGTCCACACTACTATGTACATATGCAGACGACACACCCATACTAGCTTCTAGCACAAACCCAACATCAGCATCACACAAGTTGCAGACACACTTACATCTGATAGAAACATGGGCAAAAAAGTGGAGAATTAAAATGAACCCACGAAAATCCCAACACGCCACGTTTACTCTCCGGCGGGGCTCCTGTAGTACTGCTGTCTATTTTAACAATAACTCTCTTCCTTCTGCCGACCTGGTGCGCTACCTTGGACTCTTCATAGACAAACGACTTACATGGAACCCACACACACGACTTAAAAGACAAGCACTGACTAAACGGGCCAAACTTCTCTAGCGACTTATCGGAAGACCCACTGAACTGAAGAGACTAATATACAATACTATATTAAAACCTATATGGACTTACGGACTAGAGCTGTGGGGTTCAGCCAAACCGACCAACATACGGACTATACAGACGTTTCAATCAAAACTACTCCGACAGATAGTAGACGCACCTTTTTACGTTACAAACCTAACTCTCCATAACGACCTCAACATTCCTTTCGTACAACAACTCGCCAAGACTAAATATAATAAATTTCACTCTGCTCTCTCTCACTGCTCTAATCCTTTCGTACAATCTCTCGCCTCCACTACCATCCCTGACAATCCACCACGCCGACTGAACCGCCAGTGGCCCCGAGATTTCCTTCGGGACTGATCAGTAGCTGGTATCCCGTAGAGAGTGCTACCACTGGGTAGTTTCTCTCCTCCTACTTTTCACGCCTCTGTAATCTCATCAACACATTTGCTTATTGTATGTATCTATATACAGATTGTAAATGGCTAAATAAAGAAAAAAAAAAAATTATTTTTTTTTAAAGCTATACGTGAGACAAGTAAAACAATACGCTTGCAGTTAAGACTATAAGGGAAATGGTAGCAAATGGACTGAAGTATTGAATTATCTTTATTTCTTGAAACTGAACACTTTGTAATGATTACTAAAATAGATTAAACGTTTGCTTGTTGTGTAAATACAAATTAGTTTTTGTTTAACTCAATTAATGTTGTTTGTTTATCAAGTATACAATATACACTTATCTGTTGTAAAGTTGTAACTGCTTGTCTTTTTGTAGGTGGATGTAATAATGAGTGCAGAGATTTTACTTGGCTTCTTTTTCTCTCTCTCTCAGTCACACCTCTCTCCTTTTTTGTATGTATAGGCGTGTGTGTGTGTGTGTGTATGTATGTGTTAGCTGGTTACCTTCCAGTATTGTTACTTCTTCTTCGATACATACATAATCTCCTTAGGGCATCTCTTTCTTTATCAAGTACTTTACAATTCCGCATTTACTGAATGAGCAACTCATTAATGAGTTCATCAAAAAATACCGATTATAGTTAAATGCAATGCTTGAACACTTTAAATTTAATCAAAATGTTTTCTGTAACTTAACATATTAGTATACATATTCTTTATAACTCCTCCACAAAAAGTTGCATATTTTTTTATTGTTAGTTGGATTTTATTAAAAGTAATCCAGAAAGACTATATTATACTAGGAGGGTTTTGCCGTTGGCCACCTACGCTGATCCAAAGCCCATTTGCTTTACTCAATGCCTCCTTGGATTTCGATATTATAATTACATAGCATGAAGAGCAGCAACACAGTGTAATTGTGGAAAAAATGCTTCATTTTCCACAAATAGCTGGGGATTGGAGGCATCATTTCCTGGCTACCAAGAAATTTAATATAATTACGAGTTACAGAAAAGATTAACTGACGATATATTGAAGCTTGTGTTTCATATTATCATAAGATAAATTTTAGAAATTCAGAAAATATAATTAATATTAATTATTATATAATTAAAATATATCTTTTGTATTTGTTTAAAATTATAATTATTAAATATTTACAGCAAAGTACGTGATGACAGGAGCTACAATGGGAAGCTGTGATTATAAATTATACGAAACAAAACCAACAGGACTATTGTATTCACCTAAATACCCTTCAAGTTACCCACGTAATACAAGATGTACCTACACCATATCTGCCAGGTATTCATTCTAGCATGCTATTTTCTTTTAATTCTTTTTTTTTTTTTTTTTACTTTTTAATTTGTTTTCAATTAGAATTACTAAAACGTTTACTAGAAAATTTTACTCCTCCAAAATTTGTAAAACCAAATTCTTGCAGCAATGTTAGATTGTTCTCAGTCTAATTATAATTTTGCATTTATTTATATTTGGATGCTGTCTGCGCGGCAGACACCCAAGGAGCGAGGGCGAACGTACGCCAAGAAGTGAAATACAAAAAAATAAAATAAATAAAATTAAAATAAAAATGAGATGCAAAGGAAGAAGCTGCGACTTACCTGGAGAGTGGTGAAGCTGAATGCGCAAGCGGCGAAGCTGCGACGATAGGTGAACGGTCGAGGAAGCTGTGGCGTGTACGTGTATTTGTGTGGGCGTGTGTGTGTGTGGGAAAGAAGGATCTCAGGTGAAAGGAAGGGAGTGAGAGTGCTCCGTGTAAGCTGATGACGCTGTTGTTGATAACGGCTGGTGGTGTTAGAAGAGCCCAGGCGCGGAAGGTGACTGATTCTCCAGAGGTTGGCGAGGAAAGACGCGACTTGTATCTCAAGAAGATAACGAATATTAATTCGTTATCGAAAGGCGCGAATACGGCGAATCAATATAAGGCGAATTTTACACTCACGACTAACTGCTTAGAAAGAAGCGGAAGTACACGTTGCACAGGCGAGAGCTGGACGAACAGTGAAGAAAAAGGTTTTATAGAAAGGAAGGGTTCTAGAGTGTGGGGAAGTAAACGTTAGGCGCGAACAGGAGAGATAAAAGGCGCCGCCATCCCACCACCGAAGAGGGAGGTAAAAAAGGGGTGGGAAGGCGTGGGAAATATGCGGGCGATGAAATTATTGTAAAGGCAAGCGGATTAACGCGTACGCACGCACGGGCGGAGTAGGCGCGTAAGCGAGGCAGGCGTGAGAAAATTACCAAGTTAAAATATCGAGGCAGAGTTAATCCTTCAAAGGGAGCCGACCGAACAGATGCATTTATTTAAATTAATGCGTGTAAGATCAGCTACATTAAAAAAAAAAGAAAGAAACAATTCAAGAAGTTCAACCATGATATTCCCAATGGATGTTCCACCTAACATGGTGATAGATTAGTTACGTTGAGGTAGTGACCTAGAATATGAAATACTTCTAGGTTATCCTTGGCTAATTAACTTTCTACATAGAATGCAAGTCGCCTGTAGTAAAGTGTACAATGTATAAATGTGTGTGTCTGTGTGGGTATGTTGGTGGTGAGCTGGATTATGTCTATGGGTATGTTAAACCCAACAACATCTGCAGGCTCTTTGTGTATATTGTGAATGTTGGAGGTTTCAGTGCAAGTAAAATCAGGTTAGGATTCCCGGCAGGGATGCCAAGATACCTAAAGAATTGGTTTTAGTCTACTTCCCGCTAAGAAGTGGTATTTTCACTACACTATAAGCTATATCCGATTTTTATAAATTTTTATTGCCTGTGAGAAGGGACCAAGCCTCATGCTACCCGAAGCCCCTCTAAGCCCATATAATAGCGCCCATAAAGATCAGGGACCAGCTCCGGACAATGTTCTTTCGTTATAGACAACACTGTCCATCATTGGACAGTGAGCTGTAAGAGGTTCCTAGGTAAAAAAAAAAATCAAGGGCAGCACATTTTAAAAGTTATTTAAGTCCGTCAGAATAGACAAAAAAAAAAAAAATTGACATACAGCTGCTACCGAGAAACTGTCCGGGAAATTCTTGTAGATATTACTTTCAGTCAGAGAAAAAATGTTTGACACTTTCTCCTACTATAAATTATATTCCACAATGTAAGAAGAAATAATGTAATTATGTCAAATTTTCGATATCGAAATTTTTCATCGGAAATATAAGTTTTGATATCATCTAAGTCTAAAAAGCCCATGCCCGCAAGGGGTATCTGATGCATGCAGTTATTTGGGGAGTAGCGACCCCATGGATTACCGCAGCTCAGTACTTCATGCACTTCGTCAGAAATGTACACAATACACTTAAACTACATACATTCTACACTTTACTGACAAGGACAAATACAGTACACAAACTACAGTCTTCCCTTCCCTAGTTAATTGGCGTAAGCCAAGGGAGAAGGAAGGAATTAGCTCAGTGGCAGCGCGCTGGACTAGTATCGCGGAGGTCCCTGGTTCGAATCCAGCTTTCTGCCCTTAGATTTCCTCTACTGTCCGGTGGTGAGTAGTGAAAAGCTTCAGTAGAGTATACTGCTTGGAGGCCGGCAGTGCACTGAGAAGGCTCCGAGGGGCACAATAGAACTTCAGGTCGCAGTGCGGTAATCCCCTTCAACAATCTACAATCTCCAAGTCTAAAAAAGTGGTATTTAGAATTTGGCCTCTGTGTTTGTGTTTCCAGCATAACTCTATTTTTTGCTCTTTTTTTTTTTATATAAGTGATTTAGAAATTGACAAATATATAGATTAGTATAATAAGTAGATAGTATAATAAGTGTCAAGAGATTGTGGATCTTGGATGCTTTCCAGCTCTGCAGAACCGACCACAACAAGTATAACGAATGATGGTATACTCCTAATGGAAGTATTCCCTATTACATTTTAATCTTCTTCTTCTTGTTTCGTGGCGCTACGATCCTCGAAGGATCTTGGCCTCCTTAACCACTCTCTCCTACTCCTCTCTCACCAAAGCGAAACCTTCTCCATCTTCTTACGCCCAGGCTCCTAATATCCTCTTCGGCGACATCTAGCCATCTTTTCCTCGGTCTTCCTTTCTTCCCTGCCCCTCCCAGGTGCCCATCTAGCAGTTTTTTAAGGACTCTAGTTTCCTCCATTCCCATAATGTGGCCCAACCATTTCAACCTCCCTCTTCTTATCCAACCCAACAAATCCTGCTCTCGGCACAGTTCTCTTAATCCTTCAGTTTTGCTTATCCTGTACCGATCTCCTTCTCTTGATTAGGCCAAAGATTTTTGGGACTATCTTTTTTCTCCTGAGTTCTTCATCTTTTCTAAGCACCCATACTTCGCTGGCGTATGTTATTGTTGGCCTCAATATGGTTCTGTATACTATCAACTTCGCCTCTCTCGCTAGCTCTCTAAATCTGAACACATTTTGCAGTATCCAGAAAACCTTGTTCGCCACAGCTATTCTTCCTTTTATTTCTATACAACACCTCATTTTTTTTTCAACAATTACATTTTAATAGCTGTAAAAAAAAAAAATGCTAACTTAAAATTAAGTGTCGCGGGGCCACTGGCGTTTTAATCACCTGGGAGGTTTTTTTGGGGGGGGGGAGGGTAGTAAGGCAGGAAAGTTTTTGGACTAGGGAATTAGGATGGCTGGACGGTGAAGTCATGGAATTTTTCGTAACACATTTTTATTAGCTGATGAACAAAAGGGATTTTGAGGTCTGTGTAAACCATTTGGCAACGGTGTATTCTTGGTGTTAGCGGGCCTACCAGAGGGGGAAATGCGTAGTTAAAGTGCGCCTGAAGGACTCGACTCGATTTCCGCTTAACATGAGATTTTTTCCATTACAAGGGCCTGAAACCACTAGCAGAGGAACTGGAGGGGATATATTCGTTTGTGGTAATTCCTATTGCATACAGCTGCTCTAAGAGAAAGTAAAAATGATTCCTATAAAAAAAAAAAAAAATCACTTTTTAAAATTTGAGGACAATTTTATTTATTCTTAAACAATTTTTTTAAATTTTTTTCAATGTATATTAAATTTCTTCATTTTTCTTTAATATATCAGACAAAAATTTTGTTAAGTTTATTAGACATTTACTATGTTACTGAGTGGTCCGTGATATTGTTATAATAATTTTATTTTGTAAATGATCAAGTCGGGCGGCAATGATTTCATGGAATGGGGGCAGCAAGGAAACTTTATTTATACAAATACATACACATTACAGGCACACTAATACACAAAGAACGAGTGAAAGGAGTGTGAGAGGATGGGAGTGAAGGAGAAGTCACTTTAATACTATATTTTCTTATTTCTTATTTAATTAAATTTCTCCACTTAAATTACTTGTTTTACAACGTTTCCAACTTAGTTGTAAATGTTATTTTTTCTTCTCCACTTTATATTTTTCACAGAATGATTTTTATATTCTCATTTTTATTCACAGCTTTTTTTTTGTTGCTAAATTTTTCTCAATCTGTTTATTTTTCTTTATATTTTTTTCATAGTAGTTAATTCATTTTCCATAAAAAATATTAAAATGAAATATTATAAAAACCATCAGAAAGCAACTAGCTTTATGCCTTATTAAATCTAATTAAAACCAAACTATAGAGAAATTTTAAAATAAAGTCGACGACACTATGTGCTTTAAAATAAATCGACGGGCAAAAAAGTGTATTTGAGGCAGGAGTGTGGAGGGGAAGAAGACCGAAACTCTTGGAAGACCCAGAAGCACTTGGTAGGAGGGTGTGCGCGCTGAATTTTTTGAATAAAGGGGATTAGATTGGGATACCGGATAGGGACGATTGGTCCATGTTGTGCAGATGAAATGTGTTGTTAATTTGTAATGTGTGTAGCACGAGCGGTGTGTGAATATGTTTAAAAGAAATGAGAAGTATTAAGATATAAAAGGATGAAATCACCACTTCTTTCAATACATAATTTAGTTACGTTACAAGGTAATTATTAATTGTGAATATTGAATTAACATAACTAGACAGAATAAGTTATTTGGCTTAGATTTGATTGAATTCAAATGTTAAATATTTATAACTTGGATCAGAGACATTTTCCATGATAGCCTGCTTCACTTTGTGGTCATCAACCGGTTTCGGGCGTTCGCCCATCTTTAGGATGCTTTTTTCAGACAGTGTGATAACATAGATTTGCTCTGTGCAAGTCTGTATTATCACACTGTCTGAAAAACGCATCCTGAAGATGGGCGAATGCCCGAAACCGGTCGATGACCACAAAATGAAGCAGGCTACTACGGAAAATGTCTCTGATGCTTTCCAGCTCTGCGGAACCAACCACCACCACCAACTTATAACTGGCACTGATGGTCTGTCTCTATGAATACTCGAATTGAATGTCGAATTTAGACTGGTTAGAATGCTAGTAAGACAACTAGTCAAAGAATGCTCTTCTTGGTAGCATATCCCTTTTATATTTTATTTCTAGAAAGGGTAAAAGACAATACTCGCCTGGTTTCTTCTTTCTAGCCTGGTACTCCGACCTCTCTTCAAACGGTTGTGTTATACCTGGATTACTACCCTAACAGTACTAATTTCATTTCATCGCACTAAAATACACTTTAATTAAAATTTAAAATTCACGAAAATATTTCTCCAAAATTATTTCAGTTTTACCCATTTGCTTCTTCTATTACACAGACAAGCCTCTGAAACCGCGTAGGTGGAGGGTTATGGACTCTTGATAATGATGATAATGATTCTGATGTAATAATTAAATCAGATTTCTCAATACCGCAGATTCTGTATCTGTCAAAATGATCTGTCTCTATTCTATATGTTTAATTAATTATAATAAAATTGTTTCCTGATCAGCAGATTATTGTGGCTTGGCATGTCCTAGTTAAAAAAAAAAAACATGTCCCTTTAGAAAAAAAAAAACTTAATTTTTAAACTGGCGAGAAGTTGTAGAGAAATCTAAATCGTGATTTACAGGCTTATTTTTTTATCCCTGTATTTATTTTTCAACCTTAGCCTGTTACTTTTGAGTTGTTCTTCCCCTGTGTAAAAGTGAATGCAGGCAATGGAAATTAGATGCCTAAGAAAAGTAGAGAGTAAAACCCCTGGGGGGGGGGGGGACATGACTATTGGTTCCAATCAAGAATATAAAACCATACTCAGATATCATTGCAGAGATCCGACTAAGATGTTTCGGCAAAGGTTGTGAAAGGAATTCGACGCGTCTTGTACCTAGTTGTGTAATGCATGTAATGGTACCGCAAAGATAATGCAACCACAGCAGAGAGAAGAGAGGCCCTCTCTGGTTAACAGAGACTACTCTCTGACTTAGGCAAGCTAGAGTGCTAGAGTGAGAGAACCTGTGTATATAAGCGAGTGGGAATCTATCTAGAGGATAACTATCAAATACAACCATACTACTGTACATCGCCTCGTGTCATATCTTTACTCATTCTATCATTTTCATTATAAAGTCCAGTGCAGTTAGTGTAAACTTAGCTACATTATATTAGTGTCTTCATATCTCGTTCATTTAATCAAACCTAATTTCTCTCCTCAACAACCCCATTATATGCAGGATGTCTAAAGACAGGTCAAGAATAACTTAGTGACATGAAGTGAGAGAAGGATAAGGACACCGAGTATAAAACTACCTTGCTAAAATAGAGAGATACTGGAGAAGCGAGACAAATGAAAAACTCTGTAGGCTCACATCTCATACTTGCTTAAATGGTAGAGATGTTTTTGATTGTGATGATGATTCTAATCATATTTCTCTTTAATATTTGACATTAACGCTTGAAATGAGTATATGATGCTGAAAGCGAATGCAGTGGGATAAATTATGAATAGGTGAATTTAGATTAAAGCCATATATTTGCATGTGTAGATGGAGCTGTCAGTGAGTGTGCGCTGTTTGGGTCCATATCTCCCTGGCGCCTTCAACCCTTAGTGCTCCCTCTGGAGGGGCACACAACACTATGTCTCTCCCCCAATGGATTACAATTATCCACTACTATTATATTGATGAAACTGTCATGAAGCTACACTTTAAAAATTTTCCAATTTTAATTTTTTTTTAAAGAAAAAGGGTGAATGAAATATTTGGTCCAATAATTTTATATGTATAATATAAAAATTTAATAAAAAAAATATTGTAATAAAATTTAAGAATGTAATATTTTAAAAAAGAAATAAAAAAAAAATTCTCTTCCATTAGATCAGGGGTGGGGAATCTTTCTGCCATCGAAGGCCGTTTATATTTTTATAAACGCTCAACAGGGTCGCTACTATAAACTTTGAGCCCCATCCCCTTCACACCGCCTAAGATAAATAGTAATGCGTCAAATTTTTATTTTAATACAAATATATTTACATATATTTTCTATTTTCATTAGCTTAAAAAATAAACTGAAAAAAAATAAATAAGGACCTTATACTACGTAAAAATGTAGTGAGCAATATTAGTAACAAAAAAGTATCATTGTCATTATGAAAATTCGAATAATATTTATCGAATTCGATTAAATTGAGCATTGCGTCTGTTTTTTTATGGGCAAGAATATTTGGTTCCAACTTATTCAACACAATAGGAGGAAGATCGTAGGATTAAAACCTCCGAGGTTATTAGGAACTTCTGTTCAGATTTGCAAATTGGTGAAGTTTCTTGGAGTGGTTCTTGACAGTAAATTAACTTGGTCGGAACATGTTAAGACACAGCATCAAAAGGCAATTATTTCCTTTTGGCAATGTCGAAGAATTGTAGGTAAAAATTGGGGGATTATTCCCAAGATGATGTTTTGGATTTATGGTATGGCTATTAAACCTAGGTTGTTATATGCGGCTGTGGTGTGGTGGCGTCGCATTGAGATAAGATCCGCTAGACTGCTGCTTGAGGATATTCAACGCTTGGCTTGTCTGGCGGTGACCAGTGCGATGCGGACCACGCCTACAGCTGCAATGGAGACTTTATTAGGAATTCCACCGCTCTTTGTAGAGGTGAAAACTATGGCAATGAAAGCCTGTTATAGAATTAAACAGGCAGGTTTTTGGCAGGGTAAGCGATATGGTCACTCTACCATTCATCGCGAGATGCTTTTGAAGGTTCCTGTTTTCCCCCTGATAGAATGTTGAAGACTTTTGTTTTCGAGCATTCTTATGGTATCAGGTTTCCCTCTAGATGGTATCAGGTCTACCCTCTAGGAAAGATTGGTCAAGATTGGGTCCGTCTGGGGTGATACCTGATAATTACTTCCGGTGTTACACGGACGGTTCCAGAATTGGTGGTAGGTCTGGAGCTGCAGTCTATTTTGAGACCGGAGATCATTTGGCAGTATCTCTTGGTAAATGGACCACAGTCTTCCAGACTGAGGTTTATGCTATTCTTTGTTGTGTCTGGGATGAGAGGGTACGTAACACTAACTTAAAAGGTGTTTGTATCTGCTCGGACAGCCAAGCTACGCTGGAGGCGCTGAGTTCATGTGTCTTCACTTCCTGGTTGGTGTTAGAATGTTCTAAAAGACTGGAAGAGCTTTCTTCTCTGAAGGATGTTCTTCTAGTCTGGGTGCTAGGTCATATGGGAATTTTTGGGAATGAGGAGGTGGATAGGTTTGCCAAATTAGGCGCCTCTCTCCCTTTCATTGGTCCCGAGCCTGCTGTTGACGTTTCATCAGTCACATGTCTGCCAGGCTTCCAGTCATGGACAGCTTCACAGCATTCATCCTTATGGATGAGCTCAGTTGGTTGTCGGCAGTCCAAAATGCTCATCGGGGGTCCGGACAGGGCTATTAGTGAGACGTTGCTGAGTTTTTCACGGAGCTCTATCAGGCATCTGGTTGGATCCCTAACTGGACATTTTGGTTTAAGGACACATCTCTACGTAATGGGGCTTATGCCGAATCCATTTTGTAGAGTCAGTGAGACAGAGGAGGAAACACCCATCCATCTTATGACAGATTGTCTGGGTTATGAGGAGATTAGGTTCAGGACCTTTGGTCGGAGCAGTATGTCTGTAGAAGAGCTTGGGCTATTTCCCCTTACGGTTATTGTCCGATTTGTTTGGACTGCGGTGAATCTTAGATGGATTAGACTCAGGTGTGGATATTTGTTCTAGACCCGGTTTGTTGTTGTTTTTGCTTGGGGTGGCTATATGGGCCCAGTGAGGCTTTGGATAGCGTAGGGTTTGGTCCCTCCCCACAGACTAATAATAATAATTCAACACGTAATTTGAGTTGGTCTTTTAAATGAGCATCAGTTATCTGTGTCCTTAAATTGGTCTTAATTTAATGAGGTAAGAAAATATTGAATCAACAGCCTTGCAGTAACATAAAGCTGGTTATTCAGCTGCATTTTTCCACATTTCAGTTGAATCATACTTTTGTATCAAAAAAAGATTTCATAATATTATCGTTATTCTTTTAAAATTCTCTGGATGCATTTTTACTTGTTACTCTAAAGTAACATCTCAGTGCAATGTATGGTTTTACCAACAATATAGTATTATTGAATCTTAGGAGCATTGATAAAATTCCAAATTTGACAAAAATCTCTGACTTTACATAATCGGTGAAAGTCTGTTATTTACACTATTTGATAAAAACATACTGAGTGTAAAAACTCAAGAATGTATCAACTGTATTGGCTCTGTGGAAGTCTGTTATTACAGCGTTTAACAAAAACTTCCTGATGATGGGCGAACGCCCGAAACTGGTCCATATCCACAAAAAGAAGCTGGCTATCACAGAAAATGCTTTCCATCTCTGCGGAACGAACCACAATATCTGTTTATATTTATCTACTTCTTCTGGATAAAGGCTTTCTACCATTTCAAAAATCCAATATTTCTCAACATATGGTTTTTCTCTTTTTCCAAACATGAAAGAGATTAACTTCCTTGCGAGAGGTCAGCAAGAAAGGTAAAAATGACCGTCTTCAAGACTGTTTACCTACCCTTTATTCAGTACGGGGCAGAATCGTGGACCATGCTGCTTAAGTCTGCAAGCCAGGTTACGGCTGCCGAAATGAGATTTCTTCATCGTGTCAAAAGAAATACTAAACGCGATAAAATAAGAAATGAATCAATAAGGAGCAGCTTAGAGATTCCACCCTTTGCAACTACATTGGATAATCGGCAATTTAATTGGTTTGGCCACGTCTGCAAAAGAAGCGAAGAGTAGGAGATTAGGTGTTTGATAGAGGCCCAACTCCGAGGGCTGCAGACCAACGGGCAGATCGAGAATGGGCTGTTTAGAGTACATTAAACGACTAGCCCAAAAGCGAGGTCAGACAAAGTCATCTGCCTAAAGAATGGCCGGCAATAAAGAGGAGTATATTCCCGATAGTTGGAGGCCTAGGTCATCTATAGCTCGACGCTGAAAGGCATAAGAGCTTAAGACAAAGAAGAAGAAGTTGTCTAACAAGAAAATAATTGTTGTGATGGTTAGTTCCGCAGAGCTGGAAAGCATCAAGAGACATTTTCCGTGATAGCCTGGTTCTTTTTGTGGTCATCGACCGGTTTCGGGCGTTCGCCCATTATCAGGATGTTTTTGTTGAACAGTGTAATAACATAGACTTGCACAGAGCAAATACAGTAGATACATTGCTCTGTGCAGTCTATGTTATTACACTGTTCAACAAAAACATCCTGATGATGGGCGAACGCCCGAAACCGGTCGATGACAAAAAAATGAAGCAGGCTGTCACGGAAAATGTGTCTGTAGAAAATAATTAATTATACAATATTGGTGCTTGCTAAGTTGGCCGTTTGAGGCGTGCAAAAGTGAGTATAAACACTTAAAATCTAAAAAATGCCTTAACAATGGCAATATGGTAACGTTCATTTAATTATTTCTGTAATCGGAAGTAAAAGTTGTGCTGGTCTGTTAGTGCTGATCGTTGGACCACTGTCAGAGCTGCGGCTGCATGTGAACACAATTATTTATCTCTACAGTTTAAAACCGCTACAGTAACATTACGCACTTCAAAAAAGTAGTAACATGAGAAATCAATTTAGTTTAATAGTTATTCTTGAGACCAGTTCGCCTTCAGACCAGACCTAGTTAAAGCAGAATAATAAATATATTTATTAGCATTACTAGTCCTAGAAAACCTTTTTGGATGTTAAAGTAATAATAATATAAAAATTGATAAAATAAAATGAAACAAATATGGAAAAGAGACCCTAGGGAAATTCTTTTTTATTACATTATTCTAATTTGTTCATTTATGATATATATTTTTTTAATAATAAAATTTTATTCACTTATTTTATTGCAAATTATGTATATAAAATGCCTCTGTTAGTGAATATATATTTATTTATAATATATTATAAATATGTTAACAGAGACGGAGGACAGGTTAGGTTAATATTCGAAGAATTTGATCTTCAAAGAGGAGATATCAGGTGAGATATATATTTAATTATTTGTTAAATTTCTAATTTGTTTTCCATAGTTAATTAAAAAGGTTCATTATGTTATCTCACTAAATTCCTTTGTTTTTATTAATTAGTTGAAATATTAAAAAATTGGGTGGTATAACTCATAAACTTTATACAAAACAAAATTATCAAATTAATTACTTTAATACGTCCATCTTTTACTGATATAAAATTAATTTTGAAATATAGATGTAGGGTAGGGAATAGCTAAAAGTGGTTAGCGTGCTGGACTTCCACGCGGAGGACACGGGTTCGATTCCAGCTGTGCTATCCTTAAATTTTTTCTTTCTAGGAGCCTCTACAGCTCACTTGTCCGGAGGAAGAGGATAGCGCACAAGGTGGACTTACGCAAAGAAATATCATTAGGGACCCTCAATGCAATATTGCGGTTTCTGTTTATTTTAACTTTTTATTTGTAGTTTACTAATCTGTCAATTTTGTTAAATTGTAATTTTCCAGATTTATTATGTAACTGCGAATTTACTTTAGTCCCGTGTTACGTGAATCGCAAAGGATGACTGTACAAAACATACATCACCTATCACTATTTTTTTAATTTTTCTCCTGAGAAAGTTCACTTAAAATAATTTTGATAGAGGTTGGATGATGGAAGTTATGCTTCCCTCAAAATAGTCATTTTATTACGTAAATTTAGATTCTCCTATTGATATAAAATCTCGGAGTCATTTCTGAGAAAATTCCAGAGAAAATAAACTCCCAAATTTATTCTGTAAAATCGCATTCCAATTAAAAAATTTTCTACAATTTTGGAATTCTAGTAACCTACATCTAATCTAGTTTAATATTATATATATGATAAAAACGAACATTTTAGTGATGTTACTTTAAAGAAAAATCTTAACGATATAAATCTCCCCAAATCCCTCTAAGAATAATTTTTTTCCAGAAAAATGTTACAAATAAAAATGATGAAAATAAAATAAATGATGAAAAAAAACTATTATAAATAGGCACTTCCGATTCAGTGTTCCGAAAACTTTATGTTAATGCGATAGTGGCCCGCAAGGGGCATGCACTTACTTGGGGAGTATCGACCCCACGGGTTACCATAGCTCAGACAGCTCAGTACTCCATGCACTTTGTCAGAACAGTACAAAATACACTTAAACTACTTACCCTCTACACTTTACAGACAAGAACAAACACAGTACACAACTAGGGTCTCCGTCTCTAGTTAATTGGCGTAAGCCAAGGGAGAAGGAAATGATTAGCTCAGTGGTAGCGCGCTGGACTAGCAACGCGGAGGTCCCGGGTTCGAATCCAGCATGCTACCCTTAGATTTTCTCGTCCTAGAAGCCTCTACAACTCACTGTCCGGTGATGGACAGTGTTGTCTGTAGCTAGAGAACACTGCTTGGAGCCTTGCAGTGCAGTGAATAGGCTCCGGGAGGCGCAATAGATCTTTTAGGTCGCAGTGAAATAATCCCCTATAATGATCTAAATCTAATCACCTATTAATAAAAATTTTCCTATTAACTTTGACCTAGCTCTTTCTCTCAAAATGCAACCATATATCAGATGTGCCGGAGTTTGTGTAGTACAACCGGTCGCTTGTATCACAATTGCATAACGAGTTTATTCTGATATGTACCTCAAGGTTCTGTTTTGGGTCCTCTTCTATATTCTTGTATATTAACGATATTTCTTCAGTATTAAGTATTAAAAATATAGCCTCTATGCAGATGGTCTACAGTTATACTTTTACTTTCCATTGCCTGAATTAGAACAGGATATAGCTAAAGTTAATTCTGATGTTTATTCAATTAGGGAATAAGCTAAATAAAATTATTTTAC
Source organism: Triatoma infestans (assembly GCA_011037195.1). Classification (NCBI taxonomy): domain Eukaryota; kingdom Metazoa; phylum Arthropoda; class Insecta; order Hemiptera; family Reduviidae; genus Triatoma; species Triatoma infestans. The sequence continues at coordinate 58,919 of JAAEAF010006826.1, forward strand.
GCTTAACATTTCTAAAACCAAAGCCATGATTGTTGGAAGTGACGGATATATCAACAATATTGATATGAATTTTCAGGCCGCAGAGCGATAATCCCCTACAACAATCTACAATCTATAAGTGGGATGGTTTTTTTTTGTTCTAGTGGGAAGGGAGCAAGCCGTATGCTCTGGACCGATACAGCTACCCCAAAGCTCGGAGCCTTCTCAGAGCACTACCGACCTCTGGGCAGTGTTCTCTCGTAAGAGGCCCCTAGGAAGAAAAAATGTAACCGCAGCAACTGGACTCGTACCCGGGATCTTCGCGTTGCTAGTCCAGCGCGCTACCACTGAGCTAATCCCATACCTTGCGATGGTGGTACCAAATTGGAATATGAAATTTGAACATCCTTTATTGAGTTATTTTTTCTCTCTCACCCACGCTCATTTTATATCTCTCTCTCTCTCCATCCTCACAAACATACACGAACAAACTATTGGCTAAAAATTTATTTTAGTCTTCAAATGCCATAAAACATGTAATTGCGATAGAAGTTCTATTTCAAAATTTCGACGAGATCGCTATAACTTTCCTTCTATAAAGCATTAAGAGAAAGTAAAAAAAAAGGAAAAATCTTTTATAATTGTATGTTACAATTTAAAGAGATCGTAGTTTTTTTGGTTTCATCTACAAAAGGTTGTAATATCTCATTTATCCTGACAGTGAGACCAAAATAAATATAAAAAAAAAACATTTAAAGACTGGAGAGGAGAAGAAATGCAAGTAGAATTTATTGCTTCTCTCGGCTTTGGGAATATAAAAGAGGTGTGTGGCGGACGTGAAAATAATTTATGCTGGCCAGTTAGGGGGGCGGCGCACGGTATTACATAATATTGCTTCATAAATTTTTTGTTTGTTTGTTTTGTATATTTTTTTATTTTATGAACATTATCAATCTAATTTTATCATTTTATTATGATGGTTATTATGACAAGATAAAGATTTGTTCTATGAAATTTACTGGCATTAATGTAAGATTGTGAACAAGTGAAATAAATGTTCGTAATTCTTACTTCCATCGCTAGCCGGGGGGAAATATTGCAATTATGCGTGATTTAAATCCAACTTAGAATATCGTTGTATTAAGAAAACTATTTCCGTCAGTCTGTATTTAGTAATTGCAGAACAGTTTTCACTTCTCTATTTATAATTTGTATGTATATAGGGTAAAGTTAGGAGTGACGAAGCACATTTCAAAGTTGTGCCTTGGAGATATATTAAAGAGTTAACGCTGATAAAACATATATCAACTTCTATTATCTACAAAAAAAATGTTATTTTTCGAAATAAAGACATTCTCATTTGTTTGTAATGGGTTCAGATCTCTTGGTGAGGTGTTGTGAATTGCGATGAATAGTTGGGAGTTAGTTAGAGATTTTTAGAGAGTTGTTACTCGGAATATGAATTACTAATTTACGAAAATAGATATATGTATTTTAACAATAATTTAAACGTTTGAAAAGATAAAACTACAATTAATTTAAAATGATTTAAATTGTAACTAGAATGCAAAACTATAATGATTATAAATAAATATATGTTTAAATACTTAGATAGGGACGCGCTCCGATGTATGAATTATGTCACTGGCAGGACCTTGATGTTACGCTGATAAAATGCTGAAGAATAATCCTCCCCTCTTCCTGTGAGAGAGACGTTATATTGCCATCACTCACACATTGACAAGTGTGTAATTACGGGTCACACTAAAACATCTCTTGACGTGTGTTGACCGACCCTAGGTCTTGAATAGGTCGGCGAACAGGTGTGGCAACAGGTGATGGCAGTTATCAAAGGACTGTAGCCAGGTGGTCGGTCTTTTGAGTGTTTGTTTATCCTTGTATATTGGCCAGGCGGCTTCTGTATACTGACCGTATAATGACCGTTTTGAAGGCAGTGTGTCTTTGGCGGTTGTCCTTGGCGGTCCCTTTGACCGTGTACTGACCGCGGCTCTTGACCTGAATAATAGCGTCTGGCTGGCACAACTAGTTATAATTTTTTATAATTAAAAATTATATATTTTCC
>JAAEAF010006827.1:0-68142 GCA_011037195.1 Triatoma infestans
GCGCTAAGATCGACGATCCGTAATAAGTATGTCTCCAGGCAAGCTAAAGTTGCCATATACAAGATCATCCTCAGGCCAATCGTTATGTAGGGTTCTGAGACTTGGACATTGACGGTAGCCGACGAATACAAACTCAACTGCTGGGAAAGGAAAGTGCTGAGATATATATACGGGCCAGCAATGGAAAACGGCGTTTATCGGTGCCGAAAGAACGCTGAGTTGAAGTAGCTCTTTAAGGAGGAAGAATTAGTCACGGTGGTAAAGCTGGGAAGATTGCGATGGTTAGGTCATCTCCACAGAATGGAAAGAGAGAGAGAGCGCCGTGGAAAGCATATGAAGGTCACCCGGGGAGGGGGGGCGGAAGACCAAGGGGTGGCCCCGACTGCGATGGTTGCAGGATGTAGAGTCCGATCTCCGAAACATGAAAGCAAGGCAATAGAGAAGGAAGGCTATGGACAGGGACGTCTGGAACCATCTGCTGCAGGAAGCCAAGGTCCTTCCATGGCCGTAGTGCTACAGGAAGAAGAAGAAGAATAATTACAACTGCACATAAGGTAAAGTTGGTTTTGCAACTGTTTTTTCTCAACTGCTACTTGTAATTATGAGTTTCATGCTTACAACCATTTTAATTGGAAAAAAAGAAGAATAAACCTGAAATTCAATTACAATTATACTTGTAGTTGAATACATGGGATAGGTCCGCAGCGCCGGATAACATCTGGTATTTTATCCGACGTAGCATGCATATTTATATTGTTCCTAACCGGTTCCGGATTTTCATCCATCGTCCGGGCAAATTTACCAAGTTCGTGTAGAGAGTTCATTTCAACGTAACATTTTGTTACTACACTCACACTTGTTGGTTTTATATATGTGCGGGAGGTTATAAGGTTAGGTTACTATGTGTGCGTGTTTAATGACAAAATTGAAATTATTATAAATTATGATTAGACATAAGAAAATAGTGTATAATAAATAGCATGTTTTGAAGGATACTTTATAACGAAATTTTAATAGTGGTGTTAAGTATGCTTAGTGTTTTATCAAGTCATTTTTATCAGGGCGGGATGGGTGATAAGTTATTTCAGGAGTAAACTGTACTAATAAGAATAGATAAAGTTTGAAGAAAGGCAGTGCAAAGTTTATGGACAATCAAAAGCTTGTGCAAGTAATAAATAAATGCGAAATCCAAACAGAAAATAGTTGGTAAATTGAAATGTAAGAAGGTTGGCAGCAAACAGAAAATCCGAAACCGGGCAGGAACTAAAGGAATATGCATGCTGCGAGGGATAAAATACCAGATACTTGTAGTTGTTAATCGTCACTACATTTCAACGAAATTGTGATTTAATTGGAACTACTTTCTGCCGTGCTACCCTTAGATTTTGTGTTCCTAGTAATAGGCAGTGTTGTCTGTAAGGGCAGTGCACTGAGAGCATACAGTGATAATGACCATAGATGTTGACGCGCCTTAAATTAGGAAAAACTACATTTTGCCCAATAGTAGGACAGAAGGCAATGCCAGTTTATTTCTTCACTTTTTCTGTTAAATTTTGCACTAACTTTATTAGGTAGCTCTGATATTATTTCTTCAATAAAATATTAGTAGATTTTGAGAAACCCAGTTTTATCAATTTCAAACATTTTAGAAACACAGAGAAATGGATGATATTTAGTAACATTTCTGTTGATTTAACTGTATAGGCTAACTTCACTTGATATTATATATAACGAATTAAATCCTATGAATTTGACATTCATTTTATTTGGTCTAACTTGAAATGCTAGTACGTACCCAGATATTGAGAAATTGTTTAGGAGATATAACTTTGAAATATCTCTTACTTCGATAGTGACTTTATTGTTAAGCGCTCAGAGAAATCAAAGTTAAATTAACATTTAACAAAAACTTTAGCATGTCTAAGTAAGTTTTCTGTCTGAAACAATAACCATTAAACAGTAAAACGTCTGCGTTAATTTGTAAATTTAAACATCGATTAATCTCAAAGAAATCTAACTAATAAAAAAAACTTGAACATTTTACAAAAAAAAAATATAACATAAAAGAAATTAAATGTTTTCAAAAGAAATTAAAATTTTCAATATCTTCCATCTTCAAAAAAAGAAATGGTAAAATCAACTGACTCATCTTGAAATGGTGAAAATAAATGGTGAAGTGTAACAAGTTTTTTTTCATACGCCTAGAGAATTCCAAAAGTTTTTCTATTATATAACTTGGGATGGAAAAAGTAAGCCCCAAAGTTGTCAACAATTATTTTCCCTAAGGATCTTTGTTCAATAAATCTACTAATTCGTTTTTGATTTAATTTTCTTCTTCGAAGACTATAAATTTCACACTGAAATTTATTTTTACGAATAAAATAACAACAGAGAATTAAATAATTAATAATTCACAGTACTAGGGGCGTGACAAAAGTCAAAGCGCTATTCTTACTTTTAAATCAAAAGTATTACTTTATTTATTTTTACGAACATATTCACCAATTCCAACTTCTTTCATATAAATCTCCTTCCTGGAAATAAAGCAACAAAGCAGAAAGTATTTCGGAGATAGGATCAAAACTGGATTGTCTTGATGACATCAAATCTGTTTTCTATTTTTTTTTTTTAATTTTTTTTTATTTTGGATTTCTGGCACCAGTGGAGAAGTATCTTTTTCCTTTAAACCCAGAGCAAGATAATTTTCAGGTGAACTCCTTCATTAGGATAGGTGTTCCAATTAAATTCTTTGCTCCAAAGCGTTGTCCTGAGCATTAAAAATCCACTAAAAATAAAAAACCCCAGCTAACATAATTCCAATCAAAGGGTAAGGCAATACTTTTTTACCAAAATCTATTCCCAGATGATAATGAAAAGAGTTCAAGATCATTAGATTAGTCTAATTCATATTTTCTCTTTATTTATCTTATCAGCTTTTCCAACAAATTCATAGTTCTCCGAAGTAGCAGTAGTTGCTTTGGAAAACTTTTAGAGTAATATGAAAGTAATGTGAAGCAAATTTCAATCTTTAATTAAGGTAAATTTATAACTAGAAGAAAATTTCTTACTCACTTTTTCTTAGTCCAATTTAAACCGATTCTAATTGAGAAAATTTTCTTTAAACTTGCACTGTTATCTTAAAGGTGTAGTTTGGTTTGCATGATAAATGTGGTGTGGATTATACTTGTTTATCTCTAAACGTCAACATTCTATCGTAATTTCTGCCTCAACCCCTTAACAAAGCTAGTAACGGTAGTTTAAATTTAAGACTAATTCACAGATTTTCCCCACGGAATCCTGCTAAAAATCAAATTGTTAGGAAATATGTTTTCGATAAATGTGATAGGTTTATATCCGTGTAATTGAGCATTGCAAGTTTAAAGAAAATTTTCGGGCTATTTTCAAGAAAATATTTCAAGAAAAAAAGTCAGGAAACTATTTTTGTAATATCGCACGTTTCCAGTTAATTACATAAGTGATAGAAATGTATATAGTATTTATGTGGTACTTCAGGAAAAAAGTTTATTGTGCAGTTTCCCCCGCTCCAGAACCCTCAAGAAAAAAAAACAAACAAAACAATTCTCTTGGAAAAATGTTTCAAATAAAAGTGATAAGCCTTTATCATTTATCAGTACAGTTAGAATACTGAAAAAAAAAAAATCAGTAAGATTGTATTTCCCGATTTGAGTTTCTCGCTATTTTTCGTTAATTTTGTATAAAGAAAAACACAAACACAACTCAGACTAATAACAAGTATACAAAGTGCTAAAAATATTTTTTTCATTTCCAGGTGAGCTCAAAACATGCATTTCCGGTAAATCCTTAATTTTAAAAAGCCTGATGTGACTACAATACTTTTTCTAAGACACTTTTCTAAGAAAAAGTAAAAATGATAAGAGGAAAGAAAAGGATTACGATCGTTACATTGTCCAAAAACGTTGACCTTGTTGACGAGGGTGATTATGGTTCGAAATTTGTTGGAGGAGAGTGCGAAAGTATGCACGCAACCGAAGAGCGTGACGCATCAAGTCATAAAATCAATACGGAAATATTTAATACTGACGACATAAAAAACGATAATTCAATTATTTGTAAAAAGAAGAATATGTTCTACAAAAATAAGGCTAATTTTAAAATTGGGCACATAACACTTGTGAATTGTCCCATTATATTGGAATGTAATAAAATTGGTGCCAGTGATTTATGTGAACTTTAGCAAGCCAGGATAGAAAGGAAGGAAGCTGGCAGGAGAAAATGAGCGTAAATAAAATAGTTTGGGTTATTTTCTTTAGAGGAAGAAGAAGAGAGATGGAAGAGGCAGCAGGAAGCCTTGTTGGAGAAGTTGGTACTCATGTAAATTCCTCTATTCTAATTTTGTAACGCTTTTATAAAAGGAAAGCGAGACGGTTTATGTAAGTAATAAATATATTAGAGTGAAAAGCCCATTTTACAACCAACCGAGACAAGGGACACACTCGCACAGACAAACTCACACACACACAAAATTTATCCCTTGTTCAGCACTTTTCAGCAATTACAAAAGGATGAGTTTCTAGAAGTAGCGATGGTGGTGTGGCTGGTAGGAGATGTATAGAGTTTGAATAGGGTGAATAGAAAGGACTGGCTTGGCAGTTGGGCGAGCCAGGCTGCAGCAAGGGAACAGGGGAGGATCTGTAGCCGGAGAATGAAGTAACGCTTGGTGGTATAAATATTGGGTTCTTGGATAAGAATAGCCAGAGTGTGCTAACAACACATTCTAGTTGGGGGGAAATATGGAGTTATAACATGGTGGGGGGGTATTATAGACACAATAGTATGGGTGGGGCGGTGTGCTCCTAGGGAATCGCTCCCAGTGCTCGTTTGTACTTGTATACATAGATATATAACATACCACATACACAGACAATCTTAAAAACCAGACGCTAAGTAGAAGGAACGTAACTAACACCCACATATATCCAGTTAAAGGGATATAAAAAAAGAAGGAGAGACCAGTTACACACAATAACTGTGGCATATTCTTTACTCCTATACAAACTAAAATTGAAGTTCTAGAGAAATCAGAAATTTATAGGATCATACATAAACCAATATAAACACAATAGGAGATTCTTTGTAATACATACTTACATAATAGAGTTGAAGATATATATATATGTATAATATAAAATAAAACGTTTTATCCACAATTTGCTCTACAATTTAGTACAATAGCCTTCATAATTTAACCAAATTAGTTAAATTTTTATTGCCTTGCAGGTCATGACCCAGATAGGATCAGAGTTTATTTGAAGTAAACTAATAACCTTTTCAGGCAGGGTTTCCAAATACAAATCCAGGTGTTGTTCACAGAATCGAACAGTGAGCACACTTATTAAAATTTATGTAATCATAAATGCATAGGCGGAATCGAACCCAGAACAAATCTTTACTCTCCTTAATTGATCATCGTCATCATCATCATCAAAACCGTCTAGCGGTGTTTCACTCTATTCCTAAACATTTTCTTCCACCGTTCCCTATATTTCACCAACCCTATTCCTCTTCACTTTCTCTGTTTCCGCATGCTCCCTTCCTTCCGTCTTTCCATCCTTGTCCGCGGCCAGCCTCATCCGCTTTATCTATCAACCTGTCTCACATATGCCATCCTAGCGGTTCTGCCGGAATTCACAACACAGAACAGCTTCTCTTCTGCTGGTTGTACTGCCTTTATAGTGATGTTGTGTACTCTCTTCTTAATTGACACGAAACAAAATTATTACGATTTTAAATAGAATTTTTATCACTTAAATGACACCAATAAAAATTATCGCGCTGAGTTTATCATTTTTCATTTATCATTTTTTTTAGCCAAACCTTGGATTATACATCATGTTATTTTTCAGATGAAGAATGATTGTATAGAATGAACGTAACACTTTTGTCTCCTTATTATCCAGGGAGTTATGCAAGATTTACTTACTTTAATCATTTACAAATACGCATGATGTATATTGTATATATTGTGTATCGAAGGTAATTGGTAATGATACAGAATACAAGAGAAATCAGCTGACATATAAAACAACAATAGAATCAATGCCTTCTGTTATATATCTGCTTCTATGTAGAAGAATCGATGAAAGAGAAAGATGAAGATATAAAGGCAGTGTCTCTCTATATATATAAAGAGAGAAAAATATACTTGCTTTCTCTATCCGGCTTGCAACCTGGTTGACCCCAATTCTATGACGCAACATTTGTTACCACTATTGCCTAGCGTGCGTCCATCCCAATAGCAGACACTACACCCAACTCATACCTTTTTCCCCAACTCTCCTCCTTGTTTTGTGAACTCCCTAACGTCCCAAGTCTTCAGCTTTATACCTACTATAGCCCTATTATCCTCAAAATGTCAAGCCAATGCAGCAACGTAGAAAGAGAGGGAGTATTCGTCCCTCTTATATATAGCAGTATGTCTCTATCTCACACAGTACGCCTATCAATGCTTTACTATTGAATACACACTGGAAGGTACCCACAACTACACACTTAAATGTGCAGGGGAGAACTTCCTCTTCATCATTCTCTAATATAGGTCTATAACCTTAGTGCTACCTTTCTCTCTGTTATTATTTCTCATTAATAATTGTAAAATGCCATAGACCCAATATACTATAGAAATCCCTACATATATAAGTATGCAAGTTTAAAACATTATAATACAATTCAAAAAGCATATAATTTAAAAAACCATTATTGTTATATCTAAGATATTAAGTATTCTATGTAATATATTATATTAGAGAAACTATTGCCAGCCAAATATATTCTTAGTTTACAGACTAATCTAGATAAAAAATATAAATAAATTTAAAAATGCTATTAGAATAGAAGAAGATTTTTATCTCGTATCTGTTAACAACCAGGTTTTCAACTCACGCATAGTCTAGAGCATAAAACATGAAGTACGTACTAAAGAAATTATATTCTCTAACATTATAAAAATTACGAAACTATTATATATGAATTCTTGGCCTAAATGTACTGTATATAGACATTTATAATAGATCTACAATTGTTCTATTTGTTAACCTTGAGTTTCGACTAAAGTTATTGTGAGAATAAGCCTCCTACTAGCGTTGGCTATATGGCGAAAGCCTATGCCAAATAAAAAGAAAAACCTATTTTCATGCCAAAAAACTACTATAGTTACTTCATTCAAGTAAATTCATCAGCCTGAAAAGCAGAGTTTAATTGGCCATAATATTAATTTAAAATTACATTTTAACAACTTGTTACAGATACCGTATAATGTAACAAATCACAATTACTACTTAAGTAACAATAATTTTTAATGCTAAATATTATCTAAAGATATTATGAACAAATTTTAAAGAAATTATAAAAATTGTCAAAAATAAGGATTGTTTTACAGTGAACATAAATGGATTTTAACACGTTGAAAATGTAAAATGATCTTTAAAAGAATCGCAGTACTATTGTTTTGGAATAAACTATAAATATTAGGTGACTAAAAAATGGTTATATTATATTCATCATGTGTGGAAAAACTGCGAGTTGTGAAATGTCGCCAGGGTATTTAATTTTCAAGCTGAAAATAGAATATTAATTTAGATTTTTAAAGGGAAATTGCACGGATCTACATAAATCTGTTTCAACAAAATGTCTATCAATTTAAATACAAATTAAAAAAATTTAACCGTTTTTTTAAAAAATAAAAAAAAGAACAACATGGAGCTATTTATAAAAATGTTCAATTAAAAAAAAAAACCTTAAAAGAGGGAAAGATATTTCCAGAAAGTGGATTATTCATTAAACATGGAAACATTATTCTTGGATTCGCAATGAGTGAAAAGAATAATTGATTGAAGTGCCACTCTAAGTTCAGTATATCCCGGTCCCCAGCCATTGTTTGCAAATTTAATTTCTATTAAAAGTTTTATCGTATCAAAAACACAACTGTAAAAGGTATGTTCGAATTCATTTTATATGTTAAACCCATTTATTATTTGTTTTTGTGTAACCTTTTAGTGATCTTTAATAATTTTAAAACCAATTTTATGTCCGGGCTCGTGAAATAAATCTCTGATGGATCTTGATGGGTTTCTTAGATCCTCCTCGTAAGTTGTTATTTAGGTGTTGAGTAAGCGGGAAATGTCAGTTTTTTCTGCATTGCTAATTTATGTTTCGTAGAATTGTCGTTTTTAGGCCATACCAGAAAGATAAACTTTTTACGTATCTTTCATAATCTCAATATATACGTAGGATATTACAAAAAAAAAAAAAAAATCAAACGATATCTGTCAGATGACAGTTGCAACATGCGTAGAATACGTTTTTATGTTTTTCAACATCACCCAGAACCCCAAACTAACCTCCTTTCAAACTACCTCCTGCCCTGCTATGAGAAAACGTTCGTTCGCTTTTTCATGTAGAAACGTTCGCTTTTTACCAAATAGATGCCTTCCAAAAAACGTATTCTACGTTAAAAAATCCCAGTGGTAGCCTGCTTCATTTTGGGCGTTCGCCCATCATCAGGATATTATTGTCAAACAGTGTAATAACATAGACTTACACAGAGCAAATACAAAGTGACAGATTGTATCAACTGTATTTGTAGACTTGCACCTATGTTATTACACTGTTTGACAAAAACATCCTGATGATGGGGGAACGACGGAAACCGGTTGATGACCACAAAATGAAGCAGGTTATCACGGAAAATATCTCTGATGAGAATGATCTATATTTATTAAATAATTAACTGAAATAATTAATATGATCGTCTCAAGTATTGGCGACAGCATTTGGCATTTGCGAACATAGATATAGTGAAATTTGAAGCAGGGGCGAATATTAAATTCTTAAAGTTAAATTACGGTTTGACAAACCTGATATTATGAAAAACTTATCAAAAATGTTTATGGAGAGAATGCACCAAGAAACCATTCATATGAATGGATTAACCATGTTGCTGAGGGTCGAGAGAATATCAAAGATGACAAGTCACAATGAGAGAGACAATCAGTTTTTGTAGAAAATCCGAGCTGTGAAAACTGTAAAAACAGACTAGTATGTAAATAATACCATATCAATAGAAAAAGCAGAGAGCATTCTAAAAGATCAGGTTCTTGTTTTATTCCCAAATTTAAAAAGGAAAGAAAAAACATAAAGGCATTCGCTGGCAGAAGATAGATGAAGTTCAAACGTTTTGTAAACATAGTTCCTGATTTCTACCGGTACCTTTGAATCGTGGCAAAGCCATACAGAAAAATGTCTTAACTTAAATGGGGCATATGTAGAAAATTTAAGCATTTCATTCAATGCTGAATTCAATGTAAAGTCTTTTTCCCGGGAACCTTTTGAATGCCTCTTTTATACCCAATTGATATCGGCAATGCTTTTCCTTTTTCCCACATACTAAACAAGTTTTCACAAATTGTGCTAAGATTTGTTTTCTAGTGTGATGGAAATGATACACTTGGTTCATACTTGGTCTCTTACTCTGCATTATAGGACATAAGAACATCGACAAGAGACGTAGTCTTTCAACACTGGGCTGCTAAAGATCGATTTACAACTTACAATAAATCTGGTAACCCTATGGCCGCTTTTTTTTTTTTTAATTTTATTGTAAAACTTTATTTTTTGTGACATCACAAGTAAATAAAAACTCCATCCAATCTATTCTGATTTACTAAAAATAGATTTTATTTACATTTTCAACCCCCACCCCTCCCAAAAAAAAGAAAAACAACTTTTAAAATCAACATAAAACAAATTTACTTTTGAAATTCACATGGGAGATACAATTTATTGTAAAACCTGTCAGGACTGAAAATATTCCATACTACTGGAATTCCCAGTAATACTAATATTGGAGAATATTAATATTGGAGTTGCCATCCATTAAGAGGCAGGATGGGTCAGCGGGTTAAAGGTATTATTAGGAAATGGCAAAGGTCGTGGGTTCTTAATGGATATTTTGTGCAACATTTTATCTCTTTACAAGGCTGTTCTTGTAGTGAGAATCCAAGTTTAAAAAAAAAAAAAAATATAGTACAATTAAAATTGATGGTTGTAAAAGGTGAAAAAGAACAGAAATATAAAAAATACAAAGACTTACCATTTTGTTGTTAATTTCATGGAAATGAATCTCGCATACTTTATCAACTACATCTTCACACTGGAACGTAACGAAGCCAAAGCCTGCAAACATAAAGAAATTTTTTAATTAGTGAAATTCAAAGAATAGCAAACTTTATCTTTGGATTGCGTAGAAAGTGAAAGAGAAAATGAAAGAGAGAAAAGCTCCAAGAGTGAGTGGGTGTCGATCCACATGTTACCTTAAATTTTATACTTCTACATAAACTTTAGCGAATCAATATTCAAGCCTAGTTGATTTAAAGATATTCTTCATAATTAAATTACATTAGTCCACTAGAAATATATGCTAGAGTTATGCAAATTTCTGAGCCCTCTCCCCACATACATAAGGGCTAACACCTTTAGTAGTACGTGTTATTACAGATAAAGAAAGATGGGTAATCAAAAAAGAAGAGTTGTATGTCAAAGATAGAAAGAACAGAGAGATAAAAAAATCTGGTGTGAAACACTCACACATCTTTCTCTTACTCAAGTTCTCAAAATTATAATTGACAAATTTTACAGCTAGAGAAAGTGTTCAGTTAAAGCGTACTTCCGGTTTACTAATTTTCTTGAAACTCGGAATTTTGGCCATCTATTTATTTCTAATTAATTTTGTTTGGATGATAGAATTGTATAATCAACTATGATAGCGTTTTAGAGGAAACATAATCCCACCCCCTCCCATAGAAGTACCCTTAAATGAATTTTCCGAGAGAAATGTTTTAAATAAAAGTTGTAAATCTTGTATGTATAGTTGATCTATCAATGTTTAAAGGAATCGTTAGGGCCATTTTTGAGAAAATCGCTAAAAAGTAAAAAAAAACAAAAAACTAGTAAAGTGATAATTGCCGGTTAAGGAATTTTGACAGATAACCTACTGTCGGATCACATGGTGATACCGAAACGGAATATCAAGTTTGAACTTTCTATGGTTTTTCATTTTTGAGCTATGCTGTTTATATACATACATACATACACCACAAACACACACACAGACACACACACACGAAGACTATTTTTCTAAAAACCACTTTTTTGGACTCAAGGGATCTCACAACGGATATTTCCGGTGAAAACTCGATATCGAAAATTTGACACGATTACCATACTTCCTCTTACTAAGAGTAAGTGAAAGTAAAAATACCACATCACGCGCTTTCTCATGAATGTAAAAAAATACAAAAAAAAAAATAAAATTGCAATAATTAGAATTATAAATAAACAAATTATTTTGAAGCAAAAACCTCGAATTAAAATTCAGTTAGCTTAAACATTCCACATATAGATTGTAGATTATACGGAATCATACATTTATTATTGGTTAATTCATAAGCCATTAGAACTTGCCTGTAACTCAGACGGAGCCACTATAAAATTACTCAACAAAAATTTTGGTCTAACGTAAGGTCACAGACCACCCTAGGAAAAAATAGCATGAAATCAGTTTTTTCCCGAAAAAATTGAAAATAAGTGACAGGATCAGATATTATGGATTTCCGGATTGATATCATGCATTTCCGAATGGTAAGATTTTACGATTGAAACATGATTCTATGTTCCCATAGTGATTAAACAAAATACAAAATTTAGATTATCTTATTTTTTTTTTTCCGCCCCATGCTTAGAGTACATCAAAACTCAATATAGCAAATTTTGACAAGATCGCATTATTTAAAAGAATTGTGATGGATGCAAGAAATTATATCAATTTTATTTAAAGAAAATTACGATATGAAGAAAATGCAAGCTCGTTGGCAAAAAAGGGTACCGCAGGTAGAAGAGTACAGTTACAGGAAGAGTTCATGAACCTTGTTAGCATTGTCTATCCCTTTTTCTTACAGGGGAAGATTTGAACGAACAATTAGAAGACATTCCTTCGAGACAGTCTGAACAGACACTCAAGCCGGAACAAGTGCTTCAGGAATCGCTCTCTTAAATTCATGGCAGTGATAGAGATTAACATTTATTCTAGATTAACAATTGATCTATTAAGCATAATAGTTGTGATACTGTAAATTATTTAAATATCTTTAAAGATAATATATTTAATTTAATCTACCAGGGTTTTTCTTAAATATTCTTATTACTTCTCTCTCTTAAAACTTACAAACACAACCCCTTTTACTAAACCGCTCGTGAACAACTCCATTGGAAGTTGCCCATTTGGAAGCGAATAGCTAGACCCTAGGGTCTAACTCATAAGACAGTCTACATATATAAATATATAAAATATAATGAAGCATATCCAGTTAGTTACAAAACCAATATAGAACCACATGGTGCACCATCTTTTTAGAAAACTTAATAACATATAAAGGAATACATCCAAATACAATGCACATTTTAGCTTGAAATAATAATTAGCAAAAAAGCAGTATACGAATATAAAGTAAAACTTATTTTTAACAAAATTTAGCATCCATAGACTTGAACCTCTAAAGACGCATACAAGATATTGTTCTTTTTATAAAACCCTTGATAATGGCAAGTAGAATGCCGAAACGTAAGGAGAAGACAAAATGTAAAACATTAACATTTAAATAAAAAACTTTTAAAGGCTGCAAACTGGTTCATAGTTTTTTATCATAAAAACACAAAACTCTACATAAAGAATATATTATACAGCCTATATATATAAAAAAACCACATAACACAGAATTAATATTGATTTTGTTCAATTGTAAAATGAATATGGACCATCAACGACTGGAACTTGCGGCGCAGTCTCGAATTTAAATAACTTCAAGATTGTTTTTCTCAACACAGAAAACCTGAAAATATTATATTAAGAATGATTTCCCAAAGAAAAGAATTTCCAGTCTTTGGGTATAGGGAAGTAAGTTTTGAAACCAAAAACTATGAAAGCACAAGTCCTATATGGATCAGAGTCTTAGACTTTAAAAGAAAGGATTTCAAAGAAGCAGCTATTGGCCTTTGACAACGATTTTTGGAGAGAAATTTGTGGTATCACTAAACAAGTTAAACATGCTGGGATAAAAAGCAATCCATAGTGTCCAGAAAACTATCAAATTGTAAAGGCTATGGGAGATGAGAATGTCTAAAAATATCGCTCGAGTACGGGCTCGAGGTGAGCGGAGGAAACGAGGGCAACCAAGAAAGAAATGAATAGAGGATGTGACGGAGAATATGGAGGTGAGAGGACTAAGAGATGGGGATGTTTGGTTTGGTTTGGTTAACAAAAAAAGTAATATTGATGTATCTTCAACTTCAAATGATGTCTACAAGAGCTGTAATAAAATTCTTCATCAGTTTTGCTTTTTTTTTATTATTATACTGAAAGGTGTTTCTTATAAAAACCTTGGCACTGAACTTATAAAGCAAGTAGTTCAGGAAGTTGGCTAATCGTAGGAAGACACCAAGCCTATCTTCTTGCGTTTTGTTAGAAGTGTAGGAACTAGTAAAAGAAATAATTAAACGCCTCCAAAAACGTTTACCAGAATCGATTTTCAAAAGGATGATTATTCATTTGTTCCCTACAATGTAATTACTTTGGAATAGAGGATCTCTTTGTAAAGTATTCTTTACTAATGTTCTTGGACGAATAACGATTTAGGTGTGTCACCAATTAATCCTACGAAATAATGTTTATTAGCATCACAACCGCATTAGTAAAGCTTCCCATTTTGTAGTAGTAATATTTTTAGAAATTAAAAAATAAGAAACTTTTAAAATAAAACTAATGAATCTTAAAACTTGTTTTTTTTTTTTATAAGTAGCTCTTTCATATCTAATTATTATGGTTATTAGAAATAAATTAGATTTCTAAACAATAATTCTTTTAAAAATAATAAATTTACAGAAAAAAATAAATAAAAGAATTATTATTGTAACTTTACAAAAATCTTAAAACATTATTGTATTTTAAAATTCATTTCTAAATCTCTTGATATAATTTGCCAGAGTTAATTGGAGTAGATAATTACTAAAAAAAAAAAAAAAAAAAAAAAGAGAAGAAAATGGGTTTAAAAAGTTTTTAGAATTGTGACAAAAACTAATTTACCAGATGGGTACATTTTACCAATTAATTATTAAAATTTTACAAGTTTTCCTCGTCTTTTATTAGTAAATTTGATTAAATAAACAATATTGTTCTCTTTAATTTTAATAATTATAAATTAATTAGGTTAATAAAATATAATTTTAATCATACTTGTTACTAATTAATTATAAAAAAGTGCTAACTATTTTTATTAACAATATGATTGTAATAAAATATAATGGGGTCGTTGAGGAGAGAAATTAGGGTTTGATTAAATGAACGAGATATGCTGACACTAATATAATGTAGCTATGTTTACACTAACTGCACTGGACTTTATAATGAAAATGATAGAATGAATGGTGTGAGTAAAGATATGACACGATGCGATGTACAGTTGTATGGTTGTATCTGATAGATCCTTTAGATAGATTCCCACTGGCTTATATACACAGGTTCTCCCACTCTAACCTACCTAAGTCAGAGAGTAGTCTCTGTTAACCAGAGAGGGCCTCTCTTCTCTCTGCTGTGGTTGCATTATCTTTGCGTTACTATTACATAAAATTTCTTACAATTGCTATTGGTTAAATATATTGAAATTATGGTAAAAGAATGAAATGAATAAAATAATGTTACCTGGCAATTATATGAAACAATTTTTTCTTGTTACAAAAATATAACAATAAGTAATTGTTAAAGTAAAATAAAATAAATTTGCTGTGAAACATTCACATTGAGTTTCTCTTACTCCAATTTACACAGTTACATTGTCTCTAGTTTATCGAACTATAAATATATAACACTTATTCTTATTATAATTCATTTATTTAATTGCACTAATAGTTAGTTCGATTTCTTTTTTTTATGTTGCTGCGAGAAACTACAATTTTGATTGAATTAGCTTATGGGCAGATTTCCATCTTTATAGTAATCTTTCAATAATTTAAGGACTGCGCCACATAAATTTTTTAAGGGTACCATGAACCGAATTGTGGACATCACTCAGAGGAAAGAACGTGAATGAGGCACTAATAGGAAGGATAAGGGGATTCTACAAAACCTGCAGGAATTATGTCCGGACGTCCAACGTATGCTCCTCTGAGTTTTTAACAACGATGGGAGTAAGACAAGGAGACATAGGAAGCCCGCTCTATTTTATTGCCCTCCTTGACGAGGTAATAAAGCAATGCAAGAGGAAGACGCGGCCTATGCTTTTTGGGTACTGGAAGCTGCAACCAATTAAATTTTCCGCATTTGCTTTCGCAGACGACCTTGTGTTGGTGGCGGATAGCAGGGAGAAGCTCCAAGAAAGTTTGAATGTATGGGCAGAGGAGCTTTCTAAACGGAATATGGTCATCAGCCCCGGGAAAACCAAGTGCATGGTGGTTTCAAGGACGGAGAAAAGGATGCGGGTTTTATTAAATGGAAAGGAGATAGAACAGGTCCCCAGCTTCAAGTACCTTGGGTCGATGTTCAGTGAGAGCGGAAGGTTAAAAGAGGAAATGAATGCTAGAGTGGCCGCAGCGGGGAAGCTGTTCTCCGCTATTAATAGGAAGTTTTTAAGTAAAAGAGAAGTGGCCAGGGAAACAAAACTGGCAGTGTACCGCTCTACTTTTGTTCCTGTGCTTACTTATGGTAGCGAATCATGGCCGTTAAAGGAATCTGATCGTAGCCGCCTTCAGACTATAGAGATGAGGTTTCTCCGGAAAATTGAAGGCAAGACTAGGAGAGACCGTATCAGAAACACTACGATCAGAACCGCATTAAAATGTGAACCGCTCTCCCAAGTAATTGAGAGAGCGCAGTTGAGGTGGTTCGGCCATGTAAACAGGATGGAGGAGGATCGGCTACCTAAGAAAGCGATGGAGACCAGAATCTCCGGCAGGAGACCCAGGGGAAGAAGAAGGATTAGTTGGCTGGACAATATTAAGAGAGGGATCGACGGTCGGGGATTAGAATGGGCAGAGTCCAAGAAACTGTCTATGGATAGGGATAGATGGCGATCTTTCTGTCAAACCTCTACACCGCAAGGTAGATGAGGTTAAAAAGGACTAAGTAAGTAAGTAAGTAAGCCACATAAATTAAGGACGATATACGAATAGCTCAAAACTCCAGGCCTAAGAAAAGTTTTTTAACTGAATATTTATGAATTCCATTTTGTGGGTGTTTAGCAACAATTTTATTTTGTTCCATTAGTATGAACGACCAAATACAAAATGGCGGACTGACATTGTTCTGGCATTTCTACTAAATTTTCAATTACATCTTTTTCAACAATGAAATGAAAATTCTGTATTTTTTTCTTGTTAGCTCACATTAATTTTATAAAACAGTAAATAATTATGTTAGAAATAACTTGATTTTTTGAATTTTTTCTATAACAAAAATTTTTATTATACAATTTAATAATTTATAAAATATCTACGAAAGAAAAATTAGTGATATATATATGTAGTATTCTTTCAATAATTTGTGGACTGCGCCACATAAATTAAGGCCGATATATTAATAGCTACCAACTCAAGGTCTTAGAAAAGTTTTTTATATATATATATATAGTACTAGCTGCGCATGAAGTAATTCAATCAAAATCTACTTTCCCATAACAACATAAAAAGAGGAATGGAACTAATTATTTGTGCAATAAACAAACAAATTATAATTAGAAGAGAGTTGTATATTAGAGTTCTATGTGAAATCTCACACAACATTCTCTAACTGCAGTTTACAAAATACTACTCAAAAATCTCTGCCAAATCCCCCACCTTTTGCTCTAGATATGTGAGAGAGTTGAAAATTAATAATCTAATAGCAAAATAACATAAAGGCAGCCCAAGATCATTAAACGAGAATTAAGAAAATAATCAATAATTATCATCCAAGAAATCATCATCACGACCAACAGTTCTCATGTCGCTGAGGTCAGGCTTCAGTATCTTAAGATGTCCTTAATCCCCAGCTATTCCATAAGAACGTTGCCCTGCCAAATATGCAGAATGCGAAACGGAGACTGTTTTAGGTAATTGATTCAACGTTTCTTTGATTCCTCGTCACAGTTTTAATTCAAAAGACTAGACGTCCTGCTAAATGATTGGCTACACGGGGCAGCCAGCCAATATACTACCAGGACTCTCAATTGTATCCTATTCAGGGAGAAAAGGTACTTGAAGTCCCCAGGTCTTATACCTTTTACAAATCCCTTATCCTGGAGTCATCCTTCCATATTTTCCTCTAGTACTTCTCCAGTTCGCTATTCTTCCATTTTCTGTCACAAGATGCTTGGTAACGGCTATTGCTTCTGCCGGCGCGGGACCATAAACGGTTAGGATTACAAAAAAAATAGTCAATGTGGAATAGGGAAATGCTGTAGAGAAAATCGAGCAATATTTTTCACAAATTATTTATTTTTTTGAATACTTTTTCTTCACACACTGTACGCAAGCGAAAGTGAATTTCCATTCTGATGCAAAAAAAAGAAGGATGAAAGAGAAAAAAAAACCTGAAAACCGAAAGAAGAATAAAACTACATAAATATTTTTGTTAAAAAGAGAGAAAGTAAAGACAGTGGAAAAAAAAATATGGATATTTTAAATGTTAAAAGTTGCGGGTAGATTAAGTAGTAAAATTAAAGAGATTAAATATTAGGTATTTTATTAGGGGGCAAAGAGGGGGGATATTTTAATGCCATATAATCTATGTGTTAAGGATGAAGGGAAGTGAAGAAGAGAAGGGCCCACGTTAATATGTACCAAGGAGTTTGGTATATCTCTTCTGTCCGCTAAACTGAAACCAACCAAGGAGTTATCCTCTTGCCTAGCTTGTCCTAAAACCAGTGTACCGGAGTATTACACAGTAGAGAGTAAGGTCTAGCAAAGTTTGTGTGCTAGAGGCAAAGTTTTGATCTCAAGTTATGTATGTACATTCTGGCTTAGCTAGGCTACTGTAAGAGAGAGGGAAAGATATTGAGAGAACACAACTGAGAGGAAGGTTATGCTAAGGCGATGGTTGGAGGGAAGTGATACTGCTCATCCTGCTATTTGACGTTTCACACTGATTCTAAACCCCCCCCCCCCCACATACAAACACAAACGCACACAAACACACACATACCAATCTTACTGAACATCATTTTACTCTACACTACTACATAAACTTGTATTTTCACAAAACTTTACTATACGCTGGACTTAGAAAACCATTTGGTTAAGGAATGTGAAAAATTTCTCCTATCTCCAGTATTCAAGGTTCTTTCAATTTTTATTATCACTTATTTGGTACAAAAAAATAAATAAAAACACAGCCACTTTGAAAACAAAAAAAAAAACTCTGGTTCAAATGTTCAAGTATTTTTTATTTTCTATTATCGTTGGTAAGAGGAAGTATTTAAGAACGTGACATATTTTCGATATCGATTAAGGAGCAAATTTTCTTGAAACTTGGAATTTTTACTAAATGTTTATTTGGCTTGCGAGAAATCGATAAATATAATATCGATGCGAGAATATAACTGTTATAAAATGACAATTTCGAGGGAAGTTTAACCTCCCTTGAATAGCGTTTTGGTGAGGAGGGTGGACAGAGAAAAATTCAAGATAAGAAAAAGTACACTGACTGAACATATTGTTTGAGTAAACAGAGTATTGCAAAGACTTTACAGAACTGAATACAGAAAGAGTATAGTGGCGTGTGATAATGACAGACCGAGCTGATATAACGTCGGTATGATGGTTTCTTGATGGCTGTGCGTGCAAGATTGAATCACTGAATTGAGTGTCGCTAGCGTTTATAATATGATTCTTAACTTTCTATACTTCTGTATATGTTCTCTTTTCTACTTTCGTAGGACGTTATGCGAGGCGGATCTCGATTCCCCTTTAATTTCCGGGGTGACAACATATATGGTCATTGGCGGCCTGAGCCTTCTATGATGGATGCAAGAAATTATATCTATTTTAATTTGAAATATCAAAATTAGGAAGGAAAAATGCGAGCTTGTTGGCAAAAGGGTACACGCAGGCAGAAGAGTACAGTTACTGGAAAAGTTCATGAACCTTGATGGCATTGTTCTGCCCCCTTCTTTTCACAGGGGAGGAATTGAACGAACAATTAGAAGACATTCTTTTCAAGACAGTTTTTGTTGTAGACACCAAGGAGAACACATCAGAACTGTGCCAGTTTAAGTTAATTACATAAGAGTTTATCCCAATTAACTTCAGTATACTTATAAGCATATTATTGTGATATTTTAAAGTAACTTAATTTCACTTAGAGAATATATCTTTTTTAAAAACAGTGTAATCTCTTGATTATTTCTAATACTTCACTCTCTTAAACATATATACTTAAAAGCCCTTTTACTAAACCGCTCGTGCTACTACAAACATACAATACAACATCATACTAATTACATTTCACTTCCCAGTGCAATGCCGGCCTACTGACAGTGTTCTCACGGTAATACTGCCCATCGCCGAACAATGAGCTGTAGAGGACCTAAAGAAATGAAAATCTAAGGGCAGTACAGCTGGATTTGAACCCGGGACCTCTGCATCTATAAATAAACATCACTTTGGAATAAGGGAAACTTAAAATTAGTAATTTCCTGTTAAAAATCATTTTTAAAAATCTAATACCAAATCTCCTTAAAAGTGTACAGAGAATGGAGGAAATCAATACATACTACACATTATATAACAAACTTCTCAACGACCTGTCTAAAAAAAAAAAAAAAATGGACCATTGTTTGTTATAAGAACAAATAATGAAATTTGATCCTAATAATATTGATGTCATACTAAGACCATAGCGGCCACTCATCACATCCATCCTTCTCACTTGGTTTAGAGGCGGACAATTAAAGCCAAACTATATTGGAAGAAGAAGAAGAAGAAAGTGATGTCTTGATCTAGAGGAAGATAGAGCCATTTAGGCGAGGATATAGATAGGAGTAAGGGAGAGAATAGAGAAAAGACTACTACCGTGATTGTGGACTATATCCCATTTCTATTGAGGAGGGACACTATCTTCCACTGTAACAGTCAAGCGCTAGGAATGGGAGGGAAGGTCTGATGTTACACCGTCTCACCATTCTGTATATATATATATATATATAAACGTCTGGCCAATTAGAGTCACCTTGTCTTCTACACCTTTTCTTCTCTTCCAGATGCTTACCTCCTATTTATAAACTTCTGACCCAACTTCAATTGTATCAGTACCTATCTTTGTCTATCTCTTCAAGTTCTCTCACTCACTCTGTTTCTAACTTCTCTCCTTATATATATATATATATATATATATATGTGTGTGTGTGTGTGTGTGTGCTCTGACTTCTCAATTAAAACCACGTATCCCCATTGCCAATAAGGATATATTCTATTAGAAGACATTGTCTCAATTGTCTCAACTAAACCACCTAATATATTAAAGGAATCCGCCCCCCCCACCACACAATAATTTGTTATAATCTTATCTATTGTTATATTAATCTCATCAAAAATTGTATCTTAAGTTTTTACTTTATCCGAGTTTGAAGAAAGTTGGTTGAATGAACATCTTTAAACTTTGTTTACAATCCCACATAATTAAATATCTATCAATTTTTTTTATTTGTAACATTTTCCGCGGGAAAGTTGGTATTTTGAAGGGTTCTTGGGAGAAAAACAGTGTTAAAGTTTTTTCCTGTAAAGTACCACTTCAGTACAATTTACGGCTCAATACATAATATAATTGAATATATGGAATATGTGGATGGATCCGCAATGCTGGATAACATCTGGTATTTTATCCGTTTTACCGTAATAGAAATATAATATAATATAATATTAATAGAATAGTATTTAGTACACTAAAAGGATTGGAAGAGTAGCAAATTTTTAGAACATCGATTAACCGTTAAAGCGATTTTACAAAAATTAGGATTTTGTGTTCCTTTTTTTGAGGGGAGAATTTTCCCTAAAATGACTATATAACGACTTCCTTTAAGTTTGAAACTTTCTGTGCACAGATACAAATCAATCACCTGTACTTGTATAATATTTTTGGAAATCCAAACAGATTTTAGGGAATTCTGTGGATTATATGGCGCTGTATATCATTATAACAATTAATTAGCTCTTTAGATGAAAGCTTATCTTGCAGCTCCCATCAACCCCCCCCCCCCCCCAAAAAAAAACTTCAAAAAATTGGAATTTCATAAAAATAAGTATTTCAAATGAAAATAATGTCATGAAACAAAAAAAAATAGAAAAATAAATGAATGAGATTTAAAAGGGCGCACTTCCGGTTAACAGATTTTTGACCGAAACTTTCGTATCATTTAGTTTTTCTTCATAACCCTTACAGATATGAAAGACACAGCAGAAACAGACTATATTATTCCAAATAAAGAGGATACTATAGTGTTATAAATATAAAACACAATTTTTGTATTATTAACACAATTTTAAGGACCAATTTTCTTTGAAATTATAATTATTATAAAGTTTAGTTGGGAAAACCCAAAAATTTTCAAACAAAATAACTGTTTTCCAGGAACAAAACAAGACTACAACTTTGACATCAAGAAAGTGACAGAAAAAGGTCGCGTCAACAAACAGCCAATCATAGTATGGGAAAATTTAATCGCCATCCATTATTTACAATCATTCACAATCATTATTTCCAAAAATGGTGGGAGAAGTTGCTTTCATCACTCCCACCATTGTAAATCTTACAAGTTTTGAGTTAGTAGTAAATCAAGCCAATAACTACTCTAAAGAAACCTATTATTGCACTTTGGGCAACATATCAGCTTATACAAATCTGTATAAGATTAAGTACACTTAATACTCTGGTGATTCTGGTGTTCTCAACCAGAAGACCTTAAAGTTTCTTTGCTTCCTTGTTTTTTTTTCCATGAAGTTTTGTTGAAATGACTTCGTGAAAATGTATCTACGACCTTTGAGCACTTAAATAAAAAAAAAAAAAAAATTCAGCTACGCATTTTAATCCAAACCTAGAAAAAGCTGAATGGATTATATGGTGGATTAAATGAACCAATTATAAACTCCTACTGTGTATATTTATTATAGGGACATTTCTGCCTGTAAGGTTATTTCAATGCATATAATATGAGTTGATCATATAAATATGATACTGTACACGCTAACACTTCTATGAAATTTAAAAATTTAAAAATAGCTTTCCATTTTGAAATAATATTTAGATAATTACCTATTTTAGGATAATAACTGTGCTGCCATAAGATTCAGCTCACTGTCCGGTAATGGACAGTGTTGTCTGTAACGAGAGAACACTGTCGGGAGGCCGGCAGTGCACTGAGAAAGCTCCAGGCGCTAACGACCATAGATGTTAATGCGCCTTAAATTTAAAGAAATAAAATAAAAATAATTTGGCAGTAACAATTATCATAGTGGTATAATTAACTCTTAATATACTTTTTTCAGCTCGTAAACAGCCTTACAGGCTGAACGTCGCTATACTAACAAGTTAATATAAATATAAAAATTAGGATATTAAAATTGGTTTATGTTTAGACTACCATATTAAATTGGTTCCATTTAGTCTACCATAAAATTAGTCTACACTACCTTCTAGAAGTATTCAAACCCAATAAATTTACACTATTTTGCTTCCTTTTACACTGTTGAAATTGTGATATAATTTAAAACTATAATTCGGAAAGAAATTTAAAA
Source organism: Triatoma infestans (assembly GCA_011037195.1). Taxonomy (NCBI): domain Eukaryota; kingdom Metazoa; phylum Arthropoda; class Insecta; order Hemiptera; family Reduviidae; genus Triatoma; species Triatoma infestans. The sequence continues at coordinate 22,849 of JAAEAF010006827.1, forward strand.
AAAAAATACAGATTTTTATAATGCAAATAATAGCTAACAGACTTAATCATATAAAAAAAAGCAATGCCCTATTTTATAAAATAATTTGGGTATATAACCTCTTGAAACTAAAAAGAGGTCTATGCAAATTAAGAACGGGTATTGCCATTCTAGTGAAGAATGAAGTGAGGAATAGAGAGGTAGGATTTAGAACAGGAAGTGAAAAAAAAATGAGGGAAGGAAGTAAAAAAAATATAAAAAAAGCAAAGCTTGAACCGTAGTACAGAAGTAGAGCAGAGAGTAGTGTCAGCAGTATTATAGTAAAGCTGGCAACAAGAAGAAGAAGAGGAAGTCTTCCTCTTAGTGAAGAATGGAGGGAGAAACACAACGGTAGCCGGTAAAGAGCTAGCAAGAAGAAGTACTGATGGTGGTAGGGAGTTTGGTGGCCTGGAGGGGAGGATAAAGAGAAGTTTGGCTAACTGACCATTTGCTCAGTGTAATCACTAAGTTAAGAAGATCACAAACAAAGTTGTGTCCTCACACAAGTTTTAGTATCTCTCTCTCACTCTGTCTCTCTCAGTAGATCTTTCTCTCTTCTAAACAAGTCTCTTATACGATTTCTCTCTTCTTCTTAGCCTTCTTCCAATATAGTGCAGAAGAGGAGGAATGACAACTTTCACACACCAAACAGTGGTAAGAGAATGAAAAGAGATAGTGCGAGAGAGTGGAGTGCAATACTCTCTTACTTCTTATCTCTTAACTATTATCTGTCTCACTCACTCTCATCCACGTCCTCTTACACATCTTTACTCACTTACACACATCTCCCTTCTACAACCCAATCTTATCATCTCTCCGCTTTAACTTCTCTGGTCTTATACCACCACTTAATGGTTTTCACCAACGATTGTGACCAAAATAATTATTATTGTGGAAATTACAAAACATTCACATCGTAGTAATTAATGAAATAATAAAAATAATCATCTACTATTTGTATGTTTGTTTGTAGCAAAAAATTATAAAAATCAGATTTTATTGTCGGATAAGAAAGAACGGTAGCATTCGGTAATTAAGGAGGAGAAAGTAGGGAGCATTAGACTCAATTCCAAGGTATTATAATTCTAAGGAGAGAAATTTTGTAAGGTTCTCCTGAACATTTTTTTTTTGCTTTTCATATCACACATTAAATCTTCATCTTGAACTTAAGCTTCGTCCAACTTCTATCATACCCTTTTCATAAATATATAGGTTCATCACAATTATTAACGATTACAGTAACTATTTCATTTTGTCATACACAAATACTTTTCCCTACCACACCTTAAAAAAAAAACAATATAGGAACTGACTTTGCAATAAGTAAAGTTGATGATGATCTTACACAAAGATAGGTGAACACCTGAATTCTCTGATGTCTACCAGTTGCCGGCTATCTTGGGCTTTACAGTGCCAAAGACTTAAATGAATTCCACACATATGATTCAAAACAAAGGAACTTTTTAACAAAACGATTCAGACTGCTCAAAACACTTCTGGACAGAAGATCCGAAACTCATTCTGCAAAGGAAAAAAAACCTAACTATGTAACCATTTTTAACTGTATTTGGTCATGCGGAATCGAACTGTGGGGTTTAACTTAGCGTTCTAGCTTGCAACGTATCCTATTCCCTGCAATATAAAATCCTTAGTACCCATTCACAAAGCTCCCTACTATGTATACAACAAAACAATCCACACTGACCAATTGTGGCTCCTCCCTATAAGAAGTTATCAAAACCCGTAGTTAAATTCCATTAATCCTTATCCTCTCATAATCATCTTGTCTGTAGTCTCTATTTCTTCCTGACTCTCTTCTCAGATAAATGAACCGAGATTTTATCCTAGTAGAAACTGACAATATTTTCTAGAAATACTATTACTGCATAGTTTCTCCTCTCTTCTTTTGTTATTGTTTTTTTGCTCGCCAGTCATTATGGCAGTTCAGCCATCCGCCTTTTGCAATCCAGTACATTCAACCCTCTTTCGAAATATGCCGTGGTATCCGAGGTAAAGGCCACACTTAGTGATATTTCTTCCAGTATCCTCAAATAATGCTGGAAACACGGTCCAAATGGTCTCAGTCCATACTTTCTCCTCGGCACAGCACACATATGAGATCTTCCACAATACCTGTCTTGCATAGAAAAATCATAGGCAATCATAAGTCTAAAGCAGGGATACCAATTGCTTTTCCTTCGTTATCTCGTTCAATGTCGGCAGACGGCAGTGTTTCTTCCTGACCAAATCAAGCGATTTTCTGTGCTCATTGGTGTGGAAAAATTTGGCTGACTCATTTCAGATCCTCTCTTCGTCAGAAGATCTGTGGCTTTATTACCAGCTAGTCCGCAATGGCCAGGAATTTATTATAAGATAATGGATGGATTCTTCTTCTAAACTACCCAGCCAGTTCTATAACTACCAAATTTCCTTCAAACTTAAATTTCTATTAAATATTTAGTTGTCTTCAATGTTATATTTGAACAGAAGAATCTAAACTCATTAGAACGACTTTTTTTGAGGAATGGGGTATCCTGTCCAGCCGATAAGTGAGAAACCTGAAAACTTGTATTTCTGGTTAAAACTCGATATTGAAAATAGACACAATCAAAATAGCCGTAAGAGAGAGAGAAAAAAAAATAATAATAAAAAAATTATACCCATAAATACCCAAGACAATTTGTGTTTCTTTCTAGATACCATGTTTCTTATTAAAAACCATTCAAAGTCAAATAAAATGAAATTAAAGAAAAACAATGTAAAGGAGAAATTGGAAAAATTTTCAGAAAGAATTGCCGCCAACAATGATACCGTTAGAAGTAATAAGAAGATGAGATGTAAGTTGGTCGGATGAACAAGGATATGAAGTTGAAAGTGTGTCGAGAAAAAGTAAAAAAAAAAAAAAAAAAAAAAAAAAAGAGGGGGGAGTATAAGTGGAAGAAAACGGTCGAGGAAAGAGAAGAACAGAAAATAAGAAGTAGAAAGAAGGTAGTAGCTTTATGAAATTCCAAGTGGGAGACGTGGTTTGAAACGGCAGTATATGTGTTCTTCTGTGTAGCGGCAGCGATGGATACACGTAGAGTTGGAAAACTGTACTGGTAGTACAACAGATAAAACTATTCAACTACTTCGTTTTACTACTTTTCACAAGCCTAGTTGCATACTTGCTTCTACTATATAACAGTAAAAGAAAAAAAAAAAAACCTTCATTCTTATGAGAAACTAGGAGAAAAAAAAGTTTATTTAAAAAAACAAAACAAAGAACAGAGTAAGAAAATGTATAAACAAGATGCAAGATAATGTGATTGTAGAAAGCAATCCTAGCTTTTTAAAAATACAAGATAAACTGGAATGAGGATGTAATTGTGCAAAAACTATGAATATAACCGAATAAGATAACAACTAGTCTAGAATTATTAATAGTATTATTACTATTATTATTATAAATGATGGGTGGCCGAAGGCGCGGGACCTAAGCCAATGTGGCTCTTATTCCCGAAGGGGGGAAAAAATATGGATTCCGAGCAGTCTACCAATCTGATTACAATATCTTGAGATATCCTTAAACTTTTTAACATCCCAATCATTCCATTGAGAGTTTTTGCCCTCCTTTGTAGGTTTATAGAACAATACTTTTAAGAATAACAATTGACGCCACCTAGTTGGTGGGGAAACAAACAAACATCATAAAGAACTAAACATTCCCGCCTATAGAAGACTTTCTCTGGTGGGACTATATTAAAAAGACCAGGGCACAACAACGGAGACAAACATCCAGACTTATACAAGACGTATGTATAATATTGTGTGAAACTGTTACACATCGAATTTTATGAAAAACATTTGAGTTTCCTGGTATGCTGGAAACCGACATTTTGCCAAATGAGCTCCATTAGCTGAAAAGGCTCATTGCAATACGGGCGTAACGTTGGATTGTAGCACTGACGCGATCTCAACCCAGAAACCCAGTGTTTATCATGAAAATGGCCGCGGCAACCTAAGTAATCAAATTATCAAATTTTCTATTTTTCTCTTGCCTTACTACAGTTAAAGATAAGAACCCCAAGAGAACTGGAATAAGTGCCGTAGGAAAAAAATCCTGTGATTCTTTCATACCAGGATATCTTTCACTGCCATCTTATCTTGTTTGAGATCTAATATTAAATGAATTTATTCTACGCACATATAGAACACAACAGGGGAGATTCTCTCTCTTTCGCTCGGTCTCTCTCTATTCAGGTCTATACCAAACTTCGTCCAGAAGTCTATGTTTAAACCTAACTTCTATCAATAGACAATCTCTATTATAGCGTAAAGCTGACCCATTATACTCTCTGCTGACCACTACGCCATTAGAGATACCCAACTTACATTATAGTTTAGTCTATGGCTTGCAATTTAAGTACATTAAACTAGTATACTAGGCATGCTTTAAAAGCTGTTAAGACTATCTATATTTGTAAATGTGATTTTTACTTTTATAAACTAAAATCACATCATTGTATGTAAAAAAAAAAAAAAATACCTGGCATGTAACACTTTACAAAACTTTCTCTTAGTCCAAGTATTACAAGCACATATTCAATATTACAGTTGAATTCATTTTTTTTTTTTTTTAAATTGCTATGTTTATACATTATGGGCGCCCTCTGCCTCAAGACCTTGTAGTGGCAGTTTAAATTTAGATCTAACTGAGAGGCCGAGGTGGCTCTGAGGTGGCTGGTTTTGAGGTAAAACCCCTCAAAAATCAGTTGGTTTATAAAAAAAAAAAAAAAAAAAAAGAAAGTTTTTATCAGTGCAGTGAGCCAGAAAATCGTTATAGCCTTGTCGAGAAAAATTCCAAAATCTCAGGAGAATCTATTCTGGAAAATGGCAATTTCGTATTAACAATTATTTTCAAATTTATAAGTCTAAGTAATGCTTCGAAGTTATATTAATATTTATATAAGTGATAAAAAAACTTTCGGTGCATGGATTTTACTCGAAACATTTATGTCAAATGAAAAATGTTTGTTAGTTCGTTAGTGCCTAAACTGTTATCACCAACTTTGAGTTACCTATGACATTTTGTTTTTGAGATAATACACAAACACATACAGAACAATCGCTACAATTTTTTTTTTTCGGACTCAGGCGACCTCTTAAAACATGTATTTCCGATGAAAACTCAATTTAGAAAATCTGGCACGATCGCAATCCTATCACAGGAGTAAGAGAAAGTTTACTATAAGTTTAGATTTTCGCGAATTACTTCTTTTTACTTTTACTTTACATAAAGTAAAAGGAAGTATATTGCTAACGTATAAAATTTGCGAAATTAAATGATCACCCGGAAATACCTTTCTAGCGATTGTGGAAACCTAACCCCACCTCTCCCCCAAAAGTGCCCTTCAATGCATATTCCCGGAGAAATGTTTCAAATAAAAGTTGTAGCTCTTTGTATGTGTGGTTGACGTTACAAGTTTAAAGAAAATCGTCGGAGCCATTTTTGAGAAAAATCGCAAAAAAGTAAAAAATCCAACTAGTAAAGTGGTACTTCTGGTTGAGGAATTTTGACAGATAACGTAGTGTCAGATCCCATGGTGATACCTAAACGGAATATCAAGTTTCAACTTTCTACGGTTTTTCGTTTTTGAGCTATGCTATTCACATACATACATACATACACACACACAGACCATTTGCGAAAAACCACTTTTTGGACTCAGGGGACCTCAAAACGGATATTTCCGGTGAAAACTCGATATCGATTAATTTGACACGATTACAATACTTCCTCTTACTAGGAGTAAGAGAAAGTAAAAAATTATAGTTTTGCGGAATGTTATTGGTGTTTTCTTCTGGACTACATTGTAATCACTTCTACTACCTACCTTGGTTCTTAAATCTCCACCTCCTCGCATATTTATGTTAGGACAAATATAAAGTTTTAAAGTCAAAGAAAATTAGTCATTATATATATATATATACAAATATTAACTGTATTAACAAGAGGAAGTCATTTGAGTGTTTCACACTAGATTTGTTCTTATTGGTATCTATTAATCTAATATTCAGAGTGAATGTTATTTTATGTATTATTAATCCGTAATCAGCTAATATGATTTAATTAATCCGTTCTAATTTATTGCCCGTACCTCTAGACATTGTAATTCGAAAGTATTTCTGATTGACCTTCCCCCCCCTATTCTGTTAAAACAAACCCGGACCCTACAGGACTAGATTGAAAACACAGCAAGAAGAAGGGCAAGGCCATACAACGGGCCAAATAATCCCTGCAATAAAAAAAAAAAAAAGAAAAAAAAGTAATACCCTCGAACCGTTGAGAGCAAAAGAGGAGCGAGGAGCAAAGCTATAGCCCAAGGTATATAGCAGCGGCAGCTCAGTTGACATGTAATTATTACGTGTCACGTGACACTGTCAACTTCCCTTCTACATCACTACCTTCCTCCAACACGGCCTGCTCTTCTTCAAACCACTATATCATCCCTATACTAAAGTCCCCCCCTCCACCCACATAGTACAAGTCCGCCCCCTAACTTATATATAAGATTGAAGAATACCATTCCGTTCACCTCTCCTCACTACTTGGTTACCTCACCTATCTCACACTTTAACCACCAACAAATCGACTGGTCATATCGATTTATATTTCAACTAGGAATGACTCATTGCATTATTAATTCATTTTTACTAAGAAAACAAAACAAAAAACAAAAAAGAATTATCTATTTTAATGATTTATTTATTGGCTAATCTATTTTTATTAACAAAATAAATTTTTTATTTTAACCTTGAAATCAGAATTTCACAATAGATTATTGTTAACTAATTTGACATTAATAAGTTTTGTAACTTGAATATTTTATAAACTAGATATAAATATAGATAGCAATTTACAAATAATGTCGCTTAACAGGGTAGGCAAGCACAAAGTTGCTGCAGTACCAAAAAATCGATTTTCCTACTGGAAAAATGATTAAAATACAAATGGTAGTCGTTTATTGGATGCAGTTAATATGTAAAGTTCTATGCAAGAGCCAAACCATAACCCAGAACTTTGTAGAATTTGCAAAAATCTTTCCTATCTCAACGGTAACTTAAAAGTAAATTAAATTTAAGCTTTCTATGAATTTTGCATTATCAAGATATTTTATTCTCATACGGTAGAAATCTTTTTTCGAATTCATGGGACCGCAACGCAAAAATATGTCAATTCCTGGGAAATTTCATTTCCGCAAATTAATAAAAGCAAGAGAATATAATAATAAAAACAATTAACGAAAGTAAACCGAAATAATCCGTGATAATCCGATTTAAAGATAAAAGATGGACGAAAATATTGGTAAAATGATTCTAGACATCCCTGCGTAAATTCTAATCTAAGAATATGAAGGGACAATTGTACTGGACACCTTATAAGCTTTCGCACGCTTCCGGCCTGCAGAGATAATTTATGTGTGCAATTGCTTGGGTGGAGGTGCAATTGTTGTATGTGGGTACCCATAGACAATCTCTAGCTTACCACCACATCATTAAAGGATGATGACATAATAGATCTTTATGGGTTTGACTTTATATTCAGAGATCTAATATCTAACTTTTCCCGCTACCAAGACGGAAAGGGATGAACTTAAACCCTAAGTTCATGTTATATTTATTGATTCACCATTAATTGGACAAAACTTTAAAACTTTCTCCAAATAAATATACAATCTTCGAGACGTTATAAAGTTAGAAGAAGCAAACAATACATATAATATGTCATATGGTCAATTTCAGATCTGAAAATTACACTCCTTCGAAGGACACCTAGTGAAAAAACATTATGGATACATGTACAAGGACTGGCCATAAAGATAAGTCCACTGTGAAGAGATCTACATTGACTATCTGTGGTATTTATGAAGTCGTCTATAATGTATTCAGTGTGTAATTGTTAGTGTGTGTGTGTGTGTGTGCGTGTAGTGATGGGTTAAAGTTTGTCTGTGGGCTTTCGGTTAAACCTAAGTAGTTGCACACATCAACTACTTCTGCAGGCCTCTTCTGTGTTTTGTTTGAAAGTTGGAGGTGTCCATGTAAGTGATTCTAGGCTGCAATATTCCGCAAGGACTGCCAAGACGCCTGTCGTTGTTCACTCTACGAAGGAAAATACTCTAATTCTATTTAGAGGTAAGCTATATTAACAATATATAAAAAGAAATAAAGAAGTTCCAATGTACATTTATAAGTTATGGGATATTTAGGATAAGGCAAGGAAAAATCTCTAGCTTACAGAAAATATTATGATAGAATATGCTTCAATCTTTGGTGTCTATAATGAAGCTTACATGGCTTTTCGCGGCAGAATGGTTTGGGATGACTGGCTAGAATAGAAAGGAATTTCAGGAGACGATTTTGGATGAAGGAATGTACTGGGATTATTGAATATGGAGGTGGGCGACTTTAGTGTGTTTTGTTAAGTCGAGAGTTGCAAGTACAGTAATAATTTGTTTTTTGGGTTATCTGAAGTTTCTTAATGTTACGGCTACCAGTCAGGGGCTCCAAGCTGAGGGAAGCGAAGGCAATCTATCTGAAGAACGACTTTGTAAAGTAGGAGTTTGTTTTGTTTAGTCATTTTTGACTCGCTTGAGAATAACGGAAAAAGTAGTCTCATCTTTCCACCGAAATTCAATTTGTTGTCCAGAGTTATGCCGAGGTAGGTAACATTGTTTAGTACAAGGAATTTCAAAGTACTGTTGTACGTATTTAAAATTTGTCTGTTAAATTGTAGGTCTCCGTTTATAGTATGACGTTAGTTTTGTCATGATTTATATTTTAATTTCTATTGCAGATATAAGTCTGTTAGGAATAATGACAATTTCTTTATGATAATGTGTACAAATAAACATATCGGTATATAGGAGTGTGTTGATATGAATAGTCTTTGGGAAGAAGATTATAGGGACCCAGGATAGAATCGCCAGCTGCTATTGGACAGGAATTATAGTTATAATTAGGCCATACTATTCTGCTGTATTTAATGGATTGTACAACTTTTTTTTTTGGAAACAGTGTTGATTTTTAAATTTTCATTCAACTATTTTTTCCTATCGAGTGTATCGATCGATTAAGTAGAAAAAAAAAACTGGCAAACAGAAGCTAAATATTAATTTAGTGAGGATAAATAAACAATATTATAATTTTATAATTCAATTATCAGGGTGTTGAAGTACATTTTTAGATCATTTAAAATGATTAATTTTAGTTGTGTATATAAAAATAAAGTGGTGTTATATATATATATATATATATATATATAAAATACCGTTCAGATAGTATAAAAATATACACAGATCTGTAAAGATAAAAAGTTTAAACTAAATATACCGTAACATGCAAACACATTTGCACGCAAAAATTGGCTACTTAATATCTAGTTTCTTTTTTTTTTTGTAAGTATTTTATCTTTTTTAGTTTATAATTAGTAAGAAGTTTTCATTAAATATAAATAGAAATTTTTTTTTTTTTATACTTTCTCCTATGGCTGTACAAAAAAGTAAAGCGATCGTATTAAATTTACCAAAAATAGATTTTTCACAGAATATTCATATTTTCAAGGTGCTTTTTGAAGATTTGGTGTAAATTTTGTTTGTTTTGTTTTTAATAAATGCTCTGCTATGTGTGTGTGTGTGTGTGTGTGTGTGTGTGTGTGTGAGTGTATATTGTAACCAAAGTGTTGGTCATAATCCATCAATCAATTGTGCAATTTTACTTACTTTCTTTTATTTTATTTTTTTAATTATTTAAATTTTTGAGAGATTCTAGGGAGCTACCTCGTGTTAGGTTCCACTAAACAGTCCTTCTGTATAATGTGTAGTTTTGCAACCTATATAATATTAAAAACATTGCAAGAATTCCAAATTTGAAAAAAAAATGGGTTTTCAATTTTATAAAAAAGTTTCTGAGTTGTTTTTTTTTCTAAATTTTCTTGAAAAGATCTCGAATTTTTATTTTCTCTTACAGCTATAAGTGAAAGTATTTGCTATCGCGTCAAATTTTCAACAGAAATAACTGTTTTTGATATAACAAAAAAAAACTGGATTTGATAAACGCGTGCTGCTGCTGTTTGGAACAGAAGTTATAGTAATAATTAGACAGGAGTATTAGTTATAATTCTGCAGGAGTTACAGAAAAAAAAAAAACTGGCAAACAGAAGCTAATATTAATTTAGTGAGGAAATAAACATCATAAACACCATCATAATGATTTCTTTTTTTGTTGTGTATTATACTTTAAATACATATACTTTAATCGCAGAAAGCTCAACAAAAATAAAATCAATTAACCAATCAAACAATTAAAAACGCGATAGAATAGAATGTATTTATCAGAATAATTTTCCATCTTTATCTCTAACATTCTTTTTCGGACAAGAGATTTTTTAAAAGATCACCGCGGAAGGTGTGTGATGATAGATTTAAAGATATTATTAAGATTTGATCTATGCGCTCTGTTCTGGACTGCAGTGTAATAATGACTCAATGAGCAACAAAACTTTTGAGTAAAATCTTCAGGCTTAAAGAAAATTGATCAATTTTACTAAAAAGAAAAATTCGAAAAAGTTTTACAATAGATTTGTACTTTATCTTAATCCTTACAAAGATTACGAGGTCACGTGATTACGAAAAAATGTTTTTAGCGAACTTTTAACAGAATAACTAAAAAAAACCGGAGCTCAAACTTGGTATTCCGTTTAGATACAACAACCGTATGTAACACGAAAGTTTCGGGTAAAATACATCGAACACAACCGGAAGTTGAACGACTTTAATGAATTTTTTTTTTTTCGCGAGTTTCTGGGAAAACAGCTCCAACGATTTTCTCTAAATTGCCACTTCAGTATAATTTTATGGTTTTATTCACCTACATACTATTAATATACGTACATTAGCAATTTTAAGTAAAGCGGGGGATTTACTGGAATTTTTCTAAAAACGGCTGTAACAATTTTCATTAAACTTCTTCTTTACCTTTCATTGCAAAGGTAATAAACGTAATAGAGTTTTATTTGAAACATTTTTCAAACAAACAAAAAAAAATTGAATTTAGAGAGACTTTGGAAGCCATTTAGTTACGTTTAAATTTAAACGGATGCTAAATGGTCGGTCTTGAGATAGATGGCGCCTACTATGTCTACTCAAAATTAAATTGTATTAATTAGAGTGCGAAGAGAAACCCGTATGTGAGTATTTCAGAACCAGATTTTTTATTATTTTGTAATATAAAATACAAAAAAAAAAAAATTTAAAATCGATTTTGAAATACAATTTATTGAATGTGAAATCATATAGAAAGGAGTAAAAAAAACAAAAAAAAAAACACCAGAAAACGATGGTTATATTATATAGAAAACAAAAAATATATATATATTTGTATTTATTATTGTAAAAAGGAATGAACGATTTGTGCGAGCAACCATGTAGAATTAACTGAGAAGAAGGGTTTAAAAGAAAAGTGTTTTATATAGACGATGTGGAAGAGAGAAAGTATAAAAAATTTGTGAGAATGCAATGTTGCAGAAAGAGTGAGAAAGTGAAAAAGAAAGGAGCGAGAGAACAAATAGCTGTGAGTCTTTGGTTTGTGTGTGTGTGTATATGGAACCTTATTCTAACTATATAACCGTAGTGGAGGTACGACTACTAGTAGAAGTTTTCTTTTGAAATCTACTTTCGAGTATTTGCTCCCACAGACAGGCAAGTAAAAATACGTTGGAGGGGCAAAATAACTGGTAGTGTTAAGGTTATTTCCACCCCTCACCCCCCCAGAATGGAGGGCTGGAGTTGAAAAAGCGTGTCTTGTAAGTGGAGAAGGATGAATATACAGGAGACCATGAACACGCACTTCAAGCCCAGTGGCAGCAAAAAAGCCTAAAGGAATCACAGCAAATGGAAAAACATACAAGGACACGCAAAAAAAATAAAAAAACGCTCGCTAGTTCTCTCCTCTTTTTTTTTTTTTTTTTATAAGTAGCACACGAGCGCAAAATGGATAAGCGTTGGTAGCACACGAGCGCGTTGGTGGTGAGCGTTTTCCTTTTAAAAATACTTGGTAATGTTGCATTTGTGTTCATGTTTATGTGAAATGTATGGAAGTGTGTGCACGATATATATATATATATATATATATAGATTTCTTTTCTTTTTTTTTTTTTTTGTATTTACGTTAAAAAGTAAAGACGATATATAATGTATATTTCTGAAAAAACTTATATCTTACACCTAATGTTTTGAAACTGGTTTTTTACATTCATTTATTTCCTTCACAGAACATTCACTAAAACTGGGTGTATATCCTTTTCATTCACTTCCATAGACACTTCTTCATCTTCAAAAAACTACTTTTTTTTTTGTTTAAGAAAACATTAAAAACAAAACATTACCATTGCAACTATTCATCTTAGAATAGTGCGTCTGTCCCGCACAATCCAGAGTAAGTTTAGTATGAACATTATTATTATTATTATTTATTTTTTTAAAATAAAATAGTACATTTTATGTAAAAAGCGAACATGACTTTTACAATTTATAAATTAAAATTTTTTTTTTTCTCACTTCAAATATTTATACTAAGGTACTGATCTATTTATCGAACTTACATAAATTTTTTCCTCGTATATTACAATTTTTACTTTCTCTTACTCCTTCCTAGTAAGGGGAAGTATTGTAATCGTGTCAAATTTTCGATATCAGAGTTTTCACTGGAAATAACCGTTTTGAGGTCCCCTGAGTCCGAAAAAGTGGTTTTTAGAAACATGGTCTGTGTGTGTGTGCGTATGTATGTATGTGAACAGCATAGTTCAAAAACGAACAACCGTAGAAAGTTGAAACTTGATATTCCGTTTAGGTATCACCATGGGATCTGACACTACATTATCTGTGTAAAGTACCACTTTACTAGCTGGATTTTTTACTTTTATGCGATTTTCTCAAAAATGGCTCCGACGATTTTTTTTTAAACTTGGTTCCTGTTATGCTTTGCAGTAAAGTACTATGTTAATTTATTATATCATTATACATAATATTAATAAAAATTAATTATGTTGCCAAAAGTACGAGTTTGAAGCAAATCCGTTTATCGGAATTGTGACTTTACTGAACAGTTTTACTTTTCAGTTTCCTGCGAACTTATCCATGAAAACATTGACGAGTTTTCATTAAAACTTGATGCACTAACTAAACACACAGAGAGTCCTATCATCCACTGCTGTTTTGAAGCTTTTCCCAAAAACATCAATTAAGGGAGGTTTTGACGGACCGGGAGATTATATTTTCCACAAGAAAGTCATTTTCATAAAATTTAAATTCTCCCAACCGTGAATCATGAAGACAATTAAACACCCAATGAGAATTATATGATAGAACGGAATTGGTCAATATTACAACTATGTAAAATCGCAGTAGATAGTAAAATTCTTGTAGGGGATTATTGCACTGCGATCTGAAAGATCTATTTGTGTCCCCCCGGAAGCTTCTCCAATGCACAGCCGGTGTAGTGGAATCGTTTATTGTGATTCCCGAGGTATGTAGTAGATGTCTTGAAGAGGGCGGAAGTTAGTTTAGAGATTTTTGGAAGTTAGTGCTCGAATTATTAACACGGAATTTATAAAAAGAGACTGTATTTGTACAATAAATTAAACGTAAAAAATGGTAACTATTAATAAGAAATACTTAGAAATAAATAGGAGATAAATAACTAATAATTTAGAATGATTAAGATAAGTGAACTAAGATGCACAACTAAGGAAATAAGTATAAATAAAAACTGTATAGGGACGCGGAACTGCTGCTCGTATAATGATCTTGAAGACGCATTGAAGTATAATCATCCCCTCTTTCAATGGAGCGAAGTTTATGTATTAGTGTTGGCCACACTCACTCCAAGACATCTGTTCCAGTGTACGACCTTGTGCGATCTTGGTTAGTTTGGTGACCATCGATTTAGGTCAGTGGCCAGCCTTAGCGGTGCTTACTTTGATGACAGAGTATTTACCCTTGGTTTGTTTGTTTGCCCGCGGCCTTGTCTTGAAGTCAGGCAGCTGGCTAGGCCACTAGTTGTAAATTATTCTTTCTTTGTTATCTGTTGTGAATGTTTGACAATGCTATGACTTTGCCATGTCATTACACCGGCCTCCAAGCAGTGTTCTTTAGCTACAGAAAATACTGCCCATCACCGGACAGTGAGTTGTAGAGGCTCCTAGGAAGAGAAAATCTAAGGGCAGCATGCTGGATACGAACCCGGAACCTCAGCGTTGCTAGTCCGGCGCGCTACCACTGAGCTAATCCCTTCCTTTTCCCTTGGCTTTCGCCAATTAACTAGAGACGGAGACCCTAGTTTGTGTACTGTGTTTGTCCTTGTCTGTAAAGTGTACAGTGTATGTAGTTTAATTGTATTGTGTACTGTTCTGACGAAATACATGGAGTACGTGAGGTCGCTACTTCTCAAGTAACTGCATGCAACGGATACCCCTTGCGGGTTAAAATCGCAGTAAGATTTTTCATAGTTATGTGAATGTTTCAATCAGATTTTTTTTGTTTTACATTTTGTTTGTTAATTCCACAATCTATTCAGTTTCTCAATTTGGTATTTGTATTATCTTCCTTATCTCATTCAATTTCAGTGTTTTGCTGGGCTGAGTAGGTTTTATTATTGTATTTTACTTTAAATGTAAAAATATTAAAGCCGTTTCTGTTCCTAATCTGTATCGTTTCTTTTCATACTTTCAATTAACAAAAGAAAATAAACTTTTTTTTCTTTATTTCTAATATTTTTTTGTGTAATACTTCATTGGAATTTAACAAATTTTAAACTTAATTTCCTAAAATGGGTAACTGAACAGTTACCAATCGTAATGCTTGCTAAGATATGTTATTTTATCCGAAAACACAAACAGACAGTTTGCTAAAAATCAGTTTTACTCTCTCTTACCCCTCCCCTAGTAAAAGAAAATATTACAATCGCGTCAAATTTTCCAAAATTAAATCATCACCGGATATACATTTTTTGAGGTTCCCTAAGTGCCCCAAAAATATTTTTAGCGGATGGTCTGTATCTGTGTCTGTGTATACCCACACACGTGCAAACAAAATACAGTGAAAAACGTTTAACACGAAACTGAGTGGACGGAAATATTTTTTCGTGTTAGAAGAATTTCGTGTTAAACGTATAAAATTGCGGTTTATTTTTGTCCCTATTTCTCTGCCATTGTACACGTAAAAAATTAAGTTTACGTATTAAAATTATAAAAATAATAACAGAAAGTTCGCCGAATTCGAAAACTAACTGAAATGTTTTGACAATGGCGGTGCCTTTATCCACTCAAAGACAAATCTAGGAACAGTGGTAACATTGTTTATTTTGTTCGGTCTAATAAAAAAAAAAAAAAAAAATAGCCAAAAAAAATCTGAGTAACGATGCGAGTGCAGAAAAAACAGATATACTTTGTTCGTGCTGAAAGTGAAATTTTTTCGTCTTAAGCCATATTTGTTTCGTGTTAAAAGAAAAAAAAACGTATGAAACTATATAGTATTTTATCGGGACCGCAGTATGATTTTGTGTTAAACGTTTTCGTGTTAAACGTTTTTCACTGTATTGCAAATACGAAAAAATTGTTGGAAGCTTTAAGTTGGTAATCTATCAAGGTACTACCACTGCATCTGCGCAATGTTGTTTTTTGCGGGGGGGCTAAATCCATCAACCGGAAATGCGAATTTAGTGAATAGTTTATTTTTATCCAGTTTTTCGCGATTTTCTCCAAAACAGCTGCGACGATTTTCTTCAAACTTCGTATACTATCCACTCACCTATATGCCTATCACTTTTATTTGAAACATTTTCCCAGGAAAATGGATTTTTCTTTAAGAGGTTCTAGGGGATCAGTAACGTTAATCTTTTCACTAAAGTATCACTTCAATAAAATTTACGGTTTCAATAACTGTATAAATAATAATCAATATACGACAGAACTATTGCTGGAATTCTAAAATTTGAAGAAAAGCGGTTAATCCAGAAGTGCAACTTTACACAGTAGATTTTGGAGGGTTTTTTAGGGGGGAATTTTCTTGAAAAACGATTTCCCTTAAACTTGGGGAATACTAACTGCACACATATAAATCTTATCAGTTTTATTTGAAACATTTCTTGTTCTTCAAAACTAAAAAAAAAAAATCGAATTTTTAGATAATAATGCATAATAATATAATTTCAAATAATATATGCGGTGTTGGTTCAATCAATTATTGGTGCGCGCTCTAGAGATAAATTTATCATGTTATATAATAATTTTAATAACAGAAGAAAGACAAAGTCGTCTGATTTTTTTTTTTTTTATCGGTTTCAGAAAACGGCGGTACTTACTAGTAAGAGTATGGGAAGACTCTTTTTTTAGTGAAGAACTTTTTTTGATCATCTAAAAGTAGTAAACTTATGAGAATCTTACTTTTCTTTTTTTATTCTTTCCAAAAATGCTTATCCGTTGAAACTTAAAAAAAAAAAAGAACAGACGGGAAGAGACACAAAGAAAAATCTGTATTGAAATGATATTTGCATATCCAATAATCCAGATGTGATACACCATATGACTACATCTTATTCTAATATTACTTTTTTCATAATATTGAAAGTAATGGAAAAATATGTGAAGAAAGATGGGTTTGGTGGAATTTTTCTTTTAAGTGAATCCAGTAAGATTAATTTATTGTAATTTCCTTTTGTCTATAGAAATATTGTAGGATAAAAAAAGAAATCAAAACAGTAATATATGAAATACAATCTATGTACAAATAAAAAAACTTTAATATCATTTAGATGGTATAACTAAAGATTATAAAGAAATATGACACTTTAAACTAGAAATTTGGGCGCACTAACTAACTTTACATTTAAACTATTTAACGATGTTGTTCAAGAACATCAAAACCTACTGAAGACTACAAAAAATAAATAAATGAACAGGAATATTATGGAAAAATTCTCCGTAGTTTACTAGCATTCATTTGAACAATTACAATATAAATAAACTCTATTCACCATCGAGAACAGAAATCCAGATAACTGATTTCACAATAGAGTTAATAAAAGCTGTTATTATAAAATAACCCCACCACAAAACAAATAAACATGGCCCATTCAAAGTGAGTAAAAAATATATATATATATCCTAATCTAAAATCGTTAAAAGCTTAAACAAACTGAAGATATAGATTTGTTTTGGTAGGTAAACCAGTTTTAATTTAATATAAAACCCTTACTAATAATATAAACAACATTTAATTAACAATAGAATGAATGAATACATAATTCGAATAAACATACTTTGGCTGAATGGATTAAAATTCAAGTCCTACACCATTTATGTTAATATTTGATTCCATTTTCAATCAATTATCATATACAGCGTATTAATCCGAAATTTGTATATATATAAAAAAAATCTATATTTAAAAGATTGAAATTAAGACTCAAGAATTAAAATTCAATCAAGATAACCCAGTTTTTATACCCTTTTATTAGATACCCGGGCTGACATTTAGGAAGGAAGTAAGACGGTGTAAACTCTTTGAATGAGGCCGGAACCATTTTGTTAGGTAAGCGACCAGATTTCTTTGAAACGACCTTAGAAACGGAAGTCAAAAAAGAATTGCTTTAGAGAACCGTGCCAGGACTTAGGCAGGCTGAGATTTGTTCGGGCAGTCACGACCGGAATCAGAGTGAAATCACTCGCACAACTATTTCTTTCACTCCAATTAATTTAATTTCATTGACAAATTTGCAATAAGATTGCAACGTTTATACAATGTTTAGTGGGGTGGCCGTCCAAATTGGTGATAAGGGTTATTACTTATACCTGAGGAAACTTTTGTGGAGCGTCCAAAGAAAATATTTGGACCCGTTTTAAAGAAAATCGCAAAAACTGAAAAAAAAAAAAACGATTCAGTAAAGAATCATATCTTCCGGGTGATGGATTTTACCCGAAATCTTGGTGTCAGATATACCAAGTGTGAGCTTCGGAATACCAAGTGTGAGCTTCCTGTAATTTTTCTTATTTACAATGTCTTGTTAACTAACACACAGTTCATTCGCTAATGACATTGTTTTCACACTCAGGGGACCTCAAAACTTGTACTTCCAGTGAAAGCTTAATTTGACACGATCCCAGTACTTCATTTTACTAGCAGTTCCTCACGGGGCATTGAAGATTCAAGAGGCATCTGTTAAAAAACTGGACGACTAGAATGTGATGATTAGCACCTGCAAATTCTGTGGGGAGATGGAATAGACTCCAATACACCTCCTGACGGACTGCGATGCTATCATCCAGAGAAAATTCAGAATTCTGGGCAACTACTGAATTCTGGGATGGAGGAGGATATATCTTCCTTAAAACCTTCTCAAATTCTTACCTTTCTAGGGGAAATTAATTCTGGAAGGAGTGGTGTACGTGGAGATATCTCATCCCGGCTTCGATAGGAAGGCAGAATAGACCTTTTCTGGTTTATGATACCGCAAAAAAAAAGGCTTGTTTTTTAATAAGGATTGCTAAATGAACTAGTTCAAATATGGGAAGTTTTCTTTTCGTCATTCTCCTAGTATCTATTTTGAGCTTGCTAAATCTAGCGAATGAAATCAACAATGTTTTCTTTTGTGTTTATTATCCCTGCAAGAAATGTTGCAAGAATTTTAAAACTTTTACTGCCTTTTGATTGGGTAAAGGTAACAACAACTGTAAATATTCATTTTATCATAAGTTCAATTCAAATGTTTGTCTATTTTTCCCATTTGCTTTTAAAATTTAGCATTTTACTATGGGGTAATAACAGTTTAGCGTAAGAAGCAAGGGCTACCAGTTGATTTATTACACCCTCTTAAATGTCATAAATCACACTTATCAAAAAACGTTTTAGAGGATTATATTCTCATCAACGGTTAAGAATCATAATATTATAATGTACTTAATTTGTTAATGTACAAATAAATTTTTCATTAGGAATAGTAGTCCCTTAACATTAATAAATACCCTCAATACATAAATCTGGCCTCTTAATCTAAAAAAAAATAGTTTTGGTAAAATAATAGATTCAAAACAAGAACCATTTTATTATAATAAACAAAGCCACAATTCTAAAAAGTTTTAAAATATTGGAACACTATTTATTTATAATTCTACAAAATTATGCATATGTGTCACGAGTGCATTCCTAATGAAAAAGTTAGTGATAATTATAGAAAGGTCAAATAAATCAACTGTGAGACGATGACTTGCTTTTTTACTAATATCCACATTGCTGAGACATCCCAAGCCTGCTGTTGAGTTGTCCTTGGGAACATGTCTGTCAAGCTTCACTATATCATCCCTATAGTGAAATAATTTAATAGAAGAGCTTGGGAGGGTTTGTCAACAGTCTATGATGCTCATTGAAGGAACCGGACACAGGGATTAACAGCGAAATGTTGCTTAAGGGGACACCTCTACATAATGGGCCAAATCCATTCTGCAGAGTTTTGTGAAATAGAGAAGTAAACACCCATCATCACGGTATGTCAGATTGCTTTGGTTGTGACCAAATTAAATACAGGACATTTTGACCGGAATAGGATGTGAATTAGGAAGAGTTTAAGCTATTTTCCGCTTAGAGTTATTATCCGATTTGTTTTAAACTGTTGAACATCTTAATTGGATGCGTTTTCGTGTCTGGATTTTTGTTCTAGACCCGGATTGTTGTTGATTTGCTTTGGGAGCAGCTTTGAATAGCTTATCTCCTACAGACAAATATAAATAACATTTTTCAGAAGATTTAAAAACAAAAAAAAGCTCGAAACGTTGGTTTCAATATTTTTGTTTGTTTCAAAAATTTAGGGATTATTCACCCTAAGCGTTGAATTAATACATATTCATTCATTAATTATTTAGATTGAAATTTATGAAATTTATTAATTTATATAATTAACATTTAATATTAAAGTTGATAGAATATTATTAGGTTACGTTTTGAAAATTGATCCTAGAATATATCTACCAAATGATATGCTAAACCCAGTTCTAAATTCCATTTATCTCCTGTGTTGATAACGTCGAACTATTCTCCATTTTTCAATAGAATACTAAATTAAAAATACATCAGTAAACCTTCATCTTTTTGCCTTTAGCATTTTTTTTAAATGTTCTTACATAGAAATTTTGCTTTGAAGGTTATCTTTATTTAGAAGGAAGGAACGTTGAATTTCTTTCAATAATGTTGATTACTAAAGGGGAGGGGGGATATTATTAAATAAAAAAATTATGAACCAGTTTTTTTTTTTAACTTTTATAAAGAAATAATCTGAAACAAAAAGAGAACGTGTTTTCTGAATGTAAAACAAAATTATAACCAGTGTTGTGGTGGTTGGTTCCGCAGAGCTGGAAAGCATCAGAGACATTTTCCGTGGTAGCCTGCTTCATTTTGTGGTCATCGACCGGTTTCGGGCGTTCGCCCATCTTCAGGATGCGGTTTTCAGACAGTGTGACAACACAGACTTGCACAGAGCAACTTAGTTTCACACTGTCTGGAAAACGCATCCTGAAGATGGGCGAACGCCCGAAACCGGTCGATGACCACAAAATGAAGCAGGCTACCACGGAAAATGTCTCTGATTATAACCAGTGCATTTCATTTATTCATGGACAGAACAGAATAGAACGTTTCGACCTAATGAGATCATCTTCTGTAAGTACTTATATTTAGTTCATGTTATTAGTTAATTAAACAACTGTATTTACATCTGTTCTTTAGTGAAGCGATCTTTAAATTATTTAACTTATAAGAACATGTAGACAGTATGGAAGAAGTTTTGTATAAATGAGTGAGAAGGTTTATAAAACAAATAATCCATAAGCAAAACATATTCTTATTGCAAAAACATCATCAGTACACCTAAAAAGACTATTATTCACAATTGGCTTGTTTGTTTATTCAAAGATATAGAATAAACAGCTAATGAAAAACCGTTAAAATAGCTTACTATAGTGATAACTATTTAAGTTATTTTACAATGCTTGTAAAATATATATAATCCTTCCTTTTGGTGAGAAACTATATATATGGAAGGAGCTGGGAGTAAAGAAAACAATGGAAAGGGGATAATGGAAATTGATACGGAATGGACACCTCAGTCGAACAAGATGAAATGGTGAGGGCATGGGTGGGCCTTCAGAGAAGCAGGAAAAGAGGGCAGCGAGGAGATGGAAACAAGAAATTAAGAAGCAGATGGCGGGAAGAGGGCTGAGGGCTAGTGACTGACTGGATAGGGAGTTTAGGAGGGAAGCAGTGATCTGACAGTAACGCGAACTTTGGAAGAAAACTGAGAAAATACAGTATATATATATAAAATTATTACTTTATTATTATTAATTACATGTATATTAATAATAATAATAATAATAATAATAATAATAATAATAATAAAAATAAATGTATATTTTCATTACAGATTTCTGTGGCAATTGTATTAAATTATTGGTTTAAATAAATTTTATTTCTTTTCTTAACTCTGCGCTTTCTACATTTTCCTATAATGACTGAACATAGTTTTTAACAACAGAAAATGTGTAATATTTACTGTTACAATATTTGAATTTTAAGTAAACAAAACTAGTAGGGGCAGATAAAATAAATATTGCCGTCAAAACTGAAATAAACAATATTAGCGATATACTAATAAACAAACATAAATAACCAATAAAATAAGAACAAATAAAAAATAAAAAAAAATTGTTACATCACAATTAATTATTTACATGGTGGTTTAGATAATATTTTGCATTAATATTAAGTCAACATTATTATTGTGAAGAATTGAAGAAGTAAAGAAAAAAAATTGGAGTAGTTGAGATTTAATGTCACGTATCTCGGACAGCCAGGCGGCTCTGAAGGCTCTTTGGACCTTCAGAATCACTTCTTCCCCAGTCAGGGCATGTAGAGACTCCCTGGAATTGCTTTCCCGGCACAATAAAGTGCGGCTAGTATGGGTGCCGAAACACAAGGGGATAAAAGTTAATGAGCTAGCCTACCAACTGGCCAGGAATGGAGCGAACACTCCATTCTGTGGGCCGGAACCTGTCCTGGGGATAGCCAAAAGTATGGCGAGGGCGTCTCTGAGGGACTGGACTCGGTGAGAACACAGTCGCCACTGGAGGCTAAGCACATGGGCAAAACCCGGCAAAAGGTTATGCCAGGTCTGTGTAAGAGAAGAACTTGAGAAACCCTGGGTTTAAGCAGGTATCAGATTTGTCTGATAGCGCGCCTGTTTACAGGGCATGGATGGTTCAAAAAACATCTGCACAAGGTGGGTTTAATTGAATCGGAGCCCTTGTGCAGACTATGTCAGGAAGAGGAGGAGACGGCCTCTCACCTGATGTTTTATTTTGCCGCAACCGGCAGATTCAAATTGATACCGGAGGATATCGTATTCCAGGAAGGACTGGTGGGGAAGGTCCTGGACCTCAGGAAGAGGGGAGGATTCATCTACTAGACATTTAGGGGATTGGCACAATAAGCCTCAATGGGTAGGCTGCAATGTCTGGGTTAGAGCCCCCCCCCCTGCGTCATTCTAATTCTAATTCTAATGTCACACAGTCTCACAGTCTTGAGAAAGCGAATTAGAGCAGCCATTTTGAAATTGTTGACGGTGATTATTTGTGCTACAGGTTTGAAAATAAATAAATTATTTTACTATATTTTTATAAAATCATACCTAAATAGATAATCATTATAGTAGTTTATGATGAGTAAACGTGATGTAATAAGCAAAGATATAATTTTTGTAAATTGGTTTTCATTTCGTCAAGCCTTAAAGTTATAATAAGTTGTTTATGCGGCAATGAATAGAGAAGTTTTTAAAGAAAAAAGAATTCTTTGTTACTCTATGTTTCGGGTACCATTGATGCCCATTATATTTGGGGGGAATGGGTGACGACGTTAGGCTTTCTTCTGAAGTGGCCATTTAATTTACTATAAAATACGATTTTATCCGTCTATATAATTAATATTAATAAGAATTTAATGTATGGCCGAAATTCCGAGTTGGAAGAAAATCGATTTACCGGAATTAGGACTTTATATATTATATTTTATATGATGCACATATATATTTGAAGTTATATGTGATACTGTAGCTAAGTAGTACCCGTATAAATAAATACATAAATCAAAACTATATTATTTTCAATATGAGAAAGTTATGTGAGTGTTTCACGCCATATTTTTTTATTTTATTTTTATTAAACTTTAGTTTAAAGTTACAATTTCAGTTTAAAATATACTTGAGAGAATATGAACGAGTAATTCTTTATTTTCAAGTTATAATATTTAAAAAGGAAGTTAGAAAATTATCACGTGGTTAACCTTATAAAGGGGGAGGGGTTAGAGAGAGAAAGAGACGAAAGCAAAATTTTCTAGTGAACTTTAAAGTTGTAGAGAAACTGAATGTATATAAAAGCTTTATGGTATTGGGAGAAAATGTATGTGACATACAATTTGACAAATCATCAGAGTTAAAGTGCCTAAGTAAGCAGATTTGTAGATTTCACTGATGAAAGGCTGGGAAAGGAAAATGGTGTTTAGCTGCTAGAGAGAAGGAGTGTACACAATCAAAATAGAGTTTGAAATTTAACAATTAAAGTTAAATTCAAAGGTTAACGAACAATAGGGGATGATTAGTGTGGGTATAAGAGTGGGGAGGAAGGGGGAAGATGGGGAGAGAGAATAATGGAACTTGGCTATATAATTAGTATAATAGGGCTGGTATTGAATATCAGAGTGAGATGGAAAGATATGTTGTATTGCAGTTACTCTACTGAATCCTGATGGTATGCTGTTGTGAGCGTTAGTGGGCTCCACTTTTGTATATACACCTTGTAATTAATAAAAATACTATGTATTATTTATATAGAAAACAATAAAATACCAGAAGAAATATTGGAGAGGATTACAGATGAATCTGTATTTTATAAAAATAATTATAGATACAGGGTGTCCCAAGGTATTTGGATAATGACTTTTTATCGGAAACTAAGATAGCTAGAAAAAAAACTAAAAAATACGTGTCCCCGTAGTTTTTTTGTTACAAATCCAAATTTAATTTGCAAATGTGTTTTGCTGCTTCCAAAAGCGAGATGCAAGTACCAACTTCATTTTTTCAAATAGGGAGGTGTGGTTTTTATTTAAAAAATAGATTCCTCTAGTTTTTGTAAGAAAAATTTACTTGAACGGTTTTTTTTCTGTGAGTGATATTTTACAAGTTATGAATGAAACATGATTCTTATAAGAAATTTCAAAATGATATTATAACGGTTTTTTGATTGAATAAGAAAAAAAGTACTATTTTATTATAAATTTTACTACTCATTAATTATAGATCTTGCCCTGTTATCACACTGTCTGACAAACGCATCCTGAAGATGGGCGACCGCCCGAAACCGGTCGATGACCACAAAATGAAGCAGGCTGCCACGGAAAATGTCTCTGATGCTATCGTTCATTGTTTCCTTTACTCCTATCTTTTTTCTTATACCAACATAATTCGATAAAAACAGCAAAATAATGAAACGGAAGTACTATTCGAATAAATATTTTTTTTTTTTTAGTTTCTTTCAATAAATTCAGGAACCGTTGGAATAGTTTTTTTTTTTTAAATCACTACCTAGGAGCCATAACTTTTTTTTTTTTTTTTTTTTGAAAAATTGTCCGAGAAAATTCATTTAAGCAGGATTTTTTTTGGAGAGAAATTCATTTCTGCCAACCCTAAAAAGAAGTAATTTTGTTAATTTTAGATTCACCCGTAGATGTTACAAACATTTAATGAAAATTATCTTGGAAAAAAAATCTATCAAATTAATTATGTAAATTACAGTAAGAGAAAGTCGTGTGAGCGTTTCTCAGCAGGATTTTTTTATTTTATTTTGAAAAATAACTTTTTTTCCTCATAATTAATTGGTAACATTTTCAATTAATAAATGTATCCATCTGGTAAATTAGTTTTTGTCACAATTCTAAAACTTTCTAAACCCATTTTCTTCTCTTTTTTTTTAGTAATTATCTACTCCAATTAACTTTGGAAAATTATACCAAGAGATTTAGAAATGAATTTTAATACAATAATGTTGGATGCCATTTGTCGGCCGGACAAAGTAGGTATTATTAATGACAAATTTGGAGTAAAAAAAGGACAGAAAAAAGAAAGATAGAAGAGTATATTTATAGAAGGGCAAATTTAATAATAAAGCGACAAACATGTATTTTACATGTAATAAACCTATATTGTAATAAAGCTTTAGTAATAAAGCTATATTGTATTTTACTTGCTTATGATATGCATTTTTGTTATTATAATACTGATAATAGCATTGTACAATACAACAAAAAAATGATGGATAACTTTTTTCATAAGTATTATTTTTATTTTATCTTATTTAATAATATGGCCATTGGGGGCCCAGAGCATTCCCTAGTTCGGTCTTCGGACAGTGTTCTCTTGTCACAAACAACACTGTCCATTGTGATGGATGCAAGAAATTATATCTATTTTAATTGAAGAAAAGTATGAAAAAAATGCGAACTTGTTGGCAAAAAGGGTAACCCAGGTAGAAGAAGTACAGTTACAGGAAGAGTTCAAGGAACCTTGATAGGATTGTCTACCCCTTCTTCTCACAGGGGAAGATTTGAACGAACAATTAGAAGGCATTCCTTCAAGACAGTCTGTAAGAGACATCGAAGCAGATCACTTCAGGAATCAGTGCCAGATATAAGTTAAAACAGCATTTAAATATCTTTAAAGAATATATTTAATTTAATCTACCAGTGTTTTCTTAATTATTCTTATTACTTCTCTTTCTTAAAACTTACAAATACAAGCCCTTTTACAAAACCGCTCACGCCACAAACTACAACACATCACACCATAACATTTTACCATCATGGACGAAGTTTTTTTTTTTGCCAGTATTCCGGTTGGATTTTGCCAGAAATGAAAGAAAATACCAAGTTTGTGTTTTTTATATATTTCGTTCACACACACAACCAGACATTCGTGTAAAACATTTTTTTTCGTACTAAGTGTAGTCTCAAAACAAATATTTCGAATATCTAACACGATCTTCTATGAGTAAGAGAAAATAAAAAAAAAGAACAATAACATTTTTCTGCAATCGTTGATAATAATATGATGATTATTACACTGAAATCAGTGGCTAAAGTTCTAACTTGTTCTAACTAGTGGAGTTACACGCACACACTACTTTCTCTCACTAGTGTGTATAAAAGTAACATTATTCAATTCTAATCAGTTAGGCATCTAGCGGCAATACATGAAAATAAGATCAAAACTAATCACAGATACAGTGGATTTGAGGTTATACCAAACGGAACAGGTTATATATAGTGAGAGGGGAATAATTGACTGAATTAAAAAAAATAGATTCCCAGTATTAGCTCCATTTCATATTTTTTTTATATTCACACAAATTAAAAACCAATTTAATACGATTGCAGGAAAACTCTAATATTTAATTCGAGAGAAAAGTTCTCTAGAATTAGAGACATTTTCCGTGGTAGCCTGCTTCATTTTGTGGTCATCGACCGGTTTCGGGATGCGTTTGTCAGACAGTGTGATAACACAGAGTTGCACAGAGCAAATTCAGTTTATACATCGGTTATTCAATTTATACACAATTCTCTAGAATTGTCGTTCAGTTGCCACATTACAATACTGTCAAATTTTATTTATTTATACGTATAAAATATTTAAGTGTGAAAGAAGAAATAATATTAAAATTGAATAGGTTTTCACTTTTCATTAATTTAATTTTTAAAATTGATCTTTTAATTAAATGAATTAATTTGGAAAAATTAATCTTAGAAGTGTTCGGAGGAACTACTCGTATGACGACGTCGTGTATTCACTTTTCTTTGGAGGAACATTGTTACAGATTTATCAAGAAAGACATGAATAGTTTTTTTTAAGGAAAAAAAGGTTAGCTCTATTAATTAGCATCAAGTAGCCAGGGGCATTTATGTTTTGAAGGACTTACTCTGGGCATAAAAAGCATGGAAGACAGTTCAGAAAATATTTTTTTGCCTTTGAAATCTTGTTAATCATAGAAGTTTTTATATTATAAGGATCAAAGTACGTTCAACTTAGGAAACAACAGAGATATCTTTCGATTCTAGATTCTTTAATGCCATTATAAAAACTTTAAAAATATTTAAAAAATTAAGACAATAATCTTTTCCTTTTTTTTTTTTTAAAAAAATATAAAAATAAATAATAATTGTTAAACTAAAGTAATAAATTAATACAAAACATTAAAACAAACTTGATGCAAGGAAAAATTTCTCACATTTTAAGATAATTAACCTCATTAGATATGCAAGTCGTCGGTCATAATAAATCATTCCTTGAACATTGTTTAATTTCTGTTAAAAATGAAGAATACTTTGCATTTTTTCTCCCCCCCCAGTTTAATGTTATTTAATGTCTTGATATTAGCCTTGTTTGTAATTTGAATTTTTTTTCATTTTACCTAGTTTTAGTAAGACAAAATCTGCTTACTTCATTTACTAAGTACATACTTAGTTATCTTACTAAGTACCACTTTTTTTCTCTTCTTTTTTTTTTTTTTAACAAAAATAAATCGTCAGAGAATTCGTTTATATTTTAAAAAAGTATCTCTAACTTTTTATGCTTTCATATTTCTCATTATCTTTATTCCTTGGAAATAGTTTTCCTTAATTAACAATAACATTCATTTATCAAAGTAAAACATGGGAAACAAAGTGAATTATTTTTTTCAAGGACGAGTTTCATCGATTAATCTTACTTTTTTTTTTTTTGAAAGTGTGCTCGATTTTTTGGTATTTTATTTATGTACCTTTAGTTATGTACGATATAATAATCATGAAATTAATGAATTATTGGAAAACACTTAAGTTTCCGGGTTGAGACCGCCACAGTGTTTTGCTATAAACCGACGTTTTGCCAATCTTGCAATGAGCTTTTACAGGGTCGTGTCGCCTTGAATGCTAATCGGCACTGACAAGCATCACGGTAGACGAGAGGTGCCTTCTCCCTTTCTCCGCCCATTTGTGGCGGTAGATAGTAGGCGGGGCATTGTTTTTCTTTCTATGCCAACGGCTGGCTGGCGGGTGACAAAATCTAAGACTCTCATCCCGTTGCTTTCCTATCAATATTGTAGCCTTGTTTTGTTCCGGGAAACCGTTAATCGTTTTTGAATTTGCTTTTTCTCTTCTTTCTTTGAGAAGCGGTAGCCAAGTACAGCTTAGAGACGGAGTTCATCGCCTCTAGTTAAGAAAAAAACTGTTTAAATAGAAACGATAGACTTTGTTTGAGCAGTACATGGCTGCCCCTGCTCAGAGAATGGAGAGAAAAAGCAAGTGGAAAAGCGATTAACGGTTTCCCGGAGCAGAACAAGACTACAACTTTGGCAGAAAGGCAGTGGTAACTTAGATCTCCGCCAACCAACCGGTGGGCATGGAAGGGAAAATTAAGCCCCGCCCTCCACCAACAGCCATGATCGCAGAGGAATGGACTCCACCCCTATTCTACCATGGTTCTTTTCAGTGCTCCATTAACGTCCAAGGTGATACTACCCTAAAGAATATGGGCGAAACATCGGTTTATTGCAAACCAATGACTCAAAATGGAAACTCAAGTGGTCTCACAAACCGGAAACTCAAGTGTTTTTTTGAAAATGTTCGCGGAAGTCTAAGTAATTATTTTTATTTATATTTTTATATAGGAATTTCATTCATTCCCTATAATAAAATCACTCGAGCTTTAAAAAAAAGGTTTCACAGATTTTGGGAACTGTGCCGGCTGCTTGCAGATGGCGAATAATGGGACACACTTAATATATCTGAAAGTTTTCTGGTGCAAAAATCCGCTTCTACAGCTGGACCAGAAGTGCTGAATAAGGAGAGAGGACCCAGCCGTGGTCCAAGCTTAATTTCCCATGCTGATATCACTATCTCTAAATTTTTTGGAACCAAACCTGTACAGGCCGCGCGGAAACAGAGCCTCTCCCCTCTCTACTCAGTTAATTTCGGAAGCGGCGTTTGTGGCATTTTAGACTTTATTTTAAAGTAATAAGACAAGATCGCCCGAATTTCTAGAGATTCAACTCGACCATTTTCATAAACCGTTCAAAAACTGAAATAGGTCTTTCTATAAGCTGATAAAAATTATAAAGTGAAAGTAAAAGGGAATACAAAACTTGGTAAACAAGTTTATAAACAGTACAAAGTACAGTTGAGGATTATGAAAAAATAAAAAGGCACAAAACTTTTAGTGTCACCCTAGTATTTTTTTAATGAGTTGAAGTTAATATTAAAATAAAAGTTTAATTAATGAAATTAGATTTTCTATTGTATTTGTATGCTTATTCTTCTTAATGACTATGCCACTGATAGTGGTCTTGATCACAAAAAATTGTGCCTGATATGAATCAGTATCTTAATAGCCGTTGATTTCAGGAGTTTTCTTTTACGATCAACTGCCGTCGTTAATAAGCTAAAATATAATTGCGCAATATATGAAGGAAATCAGCCAATCAGTAATCTTAACGTTATCGAGTAAATCATTATTGTACATAATATCTGTGTACATTTTTTCTCTGTCATATTATATTATATAAAAGAGAAAATGAAAATTATGAAGGGTGAGAAATATTGTTCAATATTAGGAAAAAAAAAAAGGAGAAAAATCCAGGGATTGGTGATTTGAGTCCTTTTTTTTTTTGTTCCTTTCCATCAACATTGCAAATATTGATAGAGAAGTATACGAATGAAAAGTCTAGGTAGAAAAGAATTTCCGGGAAGACCCCCGCCCCACCCAAGGATGGGAACAGATTATATACCAGTCCATTTAGATTGAATATCAATCATTCTGGGTTGGCGACACGTTTTTCGTTCCATTAGCCTCTCACACACATTCACTCTTTCTTCAATGTGAACTATATATATACATTTATATAATCTGTGTGTGTGTGTGCGTATATTGTGTATGTGCTGTGAGTTAGTGTTTTTTTTTTTTTTTTTTTTTTTTACATTCAACACTAGTGAGAGTAGTAGCACTCTCTCACGCTCTTTGAAAATCTGTGTGACACAGTACACTTCTATTATGCTACCTCCATTTTAGTTCTTTATTTTCCCACCTCATTATTTTAGCGCCCACAATCCATTTATTTTACTACGCAATACTTCCATTAAGCATAAAATTTCCGCAAATATTTACTAAAGGTTTTCTCCCCTAAAAATAAATAGAAATTTAAAATCTGGTCCAAGTTTTAATTAGGAATAAATACATTTATTTCTTTATTGAATAACATTAAATAAAAGCATCTGGTGTGAAACATTCACACGATCTTCTCTTATGGCAATTTACATGGTTTTGATTTATTATTTATTTACACGGTTATTACCTAGTTATAATTTTCAAATATATAACTGGAAATATATGTGCATCCGAAATATAATATAAAAGTCGTACTTCCGGTAAGCCGATTTCCTTTAAACTCGGAATTTTAATCTAACTTAAATTCTTATTAATATGTTGATAATAGCATCGTATAATATATTGGAAGTGGCACTTTAGAGGTAAACCTAACCTCATTCCCCCTCAACAGTAAACCCCTTAAATCAATTTACCAAGGAAAACATTACAAATAAAAGTTTTAGCCCTTTTTAAATGACCAGTTGATATATAAAGTTTAAAAAGAAGACAATCGTTGGAGGCATTAACGAGAAAATTCGAAAAAACTAAACAAAAACATTCAGTAATCCGGTCGATTGATTTTGACCAAAAGCCTTGTAGCCACGTCTCCTGATAGAGTGAATTTTAAAACGTCTATGTAAAAACTCAATTTCCTAAATCTGACACGATCATAAATGTTTCCTCTAACCCCAGGAGTAAGAGACAAGTAAAAAAAAAACAATAAAAACGGCCAAAGTAGAACTGTATTAATGGGGCAAATAACTTCACGATTGATCGATCGTAAACGATTTACAACTTTTATTAAAACAGAACTAAATCCGGATAAATGATACGCGCATAATCGGCGAGGTGGCGCACAAATAATAGGAATGATAGAATTTAAAAATGTATCTAGAACGCCATTGTTCTAAACTTTTTCAAAAACATTCAATTTTTGTGCACGCCAGAAGTTTATTTTCAGGATTACAGAAACACTTTCTGTAAAATATATTAATGATGCAGGAATGAATTTCCCTGTTCTACACGTATCCTTCTGTGAGATATATAGTTTACAAATTAAAGAAGCATACTCTAAGAACAAACTTAGTTTCCATAATTTTTATTCTAAAAAAAAGTAGACATTTCGGCCTAAGGATGCTACCTTCAGCAATAAAGCCAGTTGCTGAACACTATTTGAAACCAATACTGACCTATATTAACCAAAATAAATTCTCTATAATACATTATAAAACAATAGCACCGCTTGTGCCGCAATATACGATATAATTCTAAAGTTATTGCACCTTTCCTTATAGTTCACATAGACGTGCAAACTGGAATAAAGTTCGTGACCAAAGTTGCTTCAAAGTTCTTCAAATTATCAGTCCTATCAAGTAGGTTGGCATGAACTAATATTAAGAAATTCTCTTCATTTTACGTCTAATAAAAGATAATAATATGACATTTCTTAATATGTAATTTCTATTCCATTATCACAACAACATAAAGAACACTTAATTAATTATGGGTCTACCAACTCGGTAATATTGGAGATAATTAGGTAAAAGTGTTCCACCGTCTGTATTACGTAATAGTGAATGGAAATGGGGAATGTTATGTTGAAATAATGTTACTGATACTTTAATCACAAAGCTATATTTTACATACTGTTATTGATGTAGAATGGTAGGGTTGATACTGTTTGTTGTATTTGAAGGGCGGTGTGGCTAGTTAGATTACTTTCAGAGGATAGTGAATTGCGATCTGAAAGATCTGTTTTACCCCCTCCTCCGCCAGAGCCTTCTCAATCCAATGCTGGCCACCGGGCAATGAGCCGGGCTTTTAGGACTCGGTTTGCCTAACTTGATAAGAAAGACTTTTTTGACAGAGAATTGAACTGATAAAAGCTGCTGCTTTGTAGACACCATAATAATATTTAATAGATTCTTGGATGCTGTTTATACCCACTGTGCCTGTTTTTATTTTGAGTGCTCCTTGAATATTGATTGTTGTCTGAACGAAAGCATGAACTGTCAAGCTTAAATAAGAGATTGCTTTTTTTTTCTATGGAGAAACTTGGTATTTGCACATTTATTTTGAACAGGTAGGTGTGACAAGAGAAGGGTAAGAACTCATTGGAGGAAGCATAGCGCCAATGCGGCTGGTATTGGCAACATGGAGCCTGCAGCGCTTGTTATGATGAATTTCCTCAACAAAAGACTGTTTACGTATTCCAGTACAATAAAATTTTAGCAATCCAAAATGCTTTTATATTAAAAAAATCTTTTTTTTTCTTAGATAAACTATTTTTTTTAATCAGGGCAAACAAGAATGATAAAAATAAAGATTGGATAAAAATGATTAGCATCAAGTTTGATAAGAAAACTAAAATATTTTTTATACAATTTATTTATTCTTTTTTCTGTGTAAAGAAAAAGAGAAAATCTTTCAGCAAGTTAGAATAAATGGCATCACAAACGAAGGATACTTAGTTAGTATAAGATAGGTTATCCACTCTGTTCGTACGTTATTCTATAGTACATAGTACTTTCCTTCTACCTGGAAAATTGTGTAATGTTTATTTTCCCCTGATAAAGGGATTGATATATAGTGTGTATATCGCATCTTTATACAGCTCTAGGGAGTTCCACCTAGTAGAGAGTAAAGGAGGTGCTGGTAGTTTCTTTGGACAGAGGGCGTATTCCTCCATATACACATACAAATATACAGTGTGAAGGTGAATGCTAGAGAAACAGGCGATCAGGTGATGCCTCTGAGATATTATACAGCATCAATAACTGATCTCTTTCTAACTCTCTCTATCTCTCTCTCTCTCTATATATATATATCTCGCTCTTCCTCCCTGCTAGTAATGGAGTCTCGGTGTGGACCAGCTTGCAATTCACGCACACATACAAGCGCTCGCATACATTGTAAAATCATGCCATACGAACGAGCCATTCGTGCAAGCATACTATGTTATTTATGACCGGAACTGCCCTTATACTAGTCCCTCTATAGTCCAGCCTATCCACACACTTTGTGCTTAGTCCCTATTCCCTCCACTCTCTCACACTCTTCCATTCACCATCCCCTCCCTCCTCTTTCTCTTGCTTCTTCCTGTAGTCCTAAAACCAATGATATTCAATATCTGGTTATTCCTTCGTTATATACGTTCATATAATACAGAGAAACTGGGATTGCAATCTGTAGCGGGTAGCCGATGAATCAGAATGGAAAACGAACGAGACAGAGCGAGTAGGTAGTAGGTTGTTTTGAACCAGGCACAAGATGATTATCTCTAACTGGGCACCGGAATCCCAAACCCTTACCACATCTCCGCTTAGGGGCAATAACAACCATGCCCAAATTTCCATCACAAGAAGAGCAGATTGGGGAGAGAATTATTAGCTATTCCCTGTGATATCCCTAATCTGCATAGTACGGTTTTGGGGAGGTGGGGAAGAGGAAGTTTTGGAAAATATCTTCAATTCCCCAAATGGATATTCTGTTAATGTTTGTCTTCATTGTGTTTTTTTTTCTTATTATAAACTTTCTTCAGCCTTCTTTTTTCTCATGCTTACGTTATTGATAAAAACTGCATTTTAAATTAATTAATTTAAATTTCTCTTAATACTGTTATGAGGAAGTCCTAGGACCATGATCCTAGAGTATATTTTTTGTGATAGGATATTATTTATTTGCTAGTATACATCAGTGATATCATATGCAAACCTAATATTTACAAAAACAAATGTGAACGTTTAAAATGAACTTCGTTAAGGATATACAAATTAAAACCGTATTATAAAAATTCTATTAGTTTTATTTCCTTCTACACTCCCATGAATCCAAGGAGGTCCTTAGTTTTTGCGTCTTTTTTTTTGGATAGTAATTCTGATGATTGGCTGAAATTATGGATATTTCAGTGAAGATAGTAAGTGTGACTTTAATGGTGGATAGATTGACAGAAATAAATTTATTCTGTTTTTTTGGCCTTTATTCAAAAAAGAATTTCGTTAGAATTGATGTGGAAAAATTTACAACACAAAACAATGTTAGGCTGAAGGAAGCGGACGTTAATGAGGAAGGATGGGTAGAGAAGATGTGTAATGACATCACATTGTGGGGAGAAATGAAGATAGGTTAGTAACCAAATAAAAAACCACTGCCTATACTAATTTCTACTAGTGACATCATAGAAAACAAACAAAAAGCTTTCTTGTGAGTTTTTGCGGCTCTGAAAGAGCACAGAGCAACGGACGTTTCAAGGAGAACCCATGGGTTTACACACTACTCTACCAGACTGGGTTTAACATACTAGGGGAACGGTTAAAGTGGAGGCATGACCGCCTGTTTGCCATCTCCAGTTTGGTGAGCACGCCTGTGCGTGTGTAAGTCTTAGTAATGTTGGAAATGGGGTGTTTGCTGGTCGGAGGAAACTTAATGCCCTGGGGCTATCGTGCTCAGTCACTCATTCCCTTCTTCCTCAGGGGTGGTCGCTCAGGGGGAACTCTACCATTCGCACTCACCCACTCTAACTTTCTTCCTCCATTCGTTCAGTATCAAGCCAGACAGAGAAAGAGTGAGTGGCAGAGGGCGGAGAGAGAATGATCTTCCTCCCCCCCCCCCACAAACCGTCGTGCTCTATAATC
This sequence comes from Triatoma infestans, assembly GCA_011037195.1. Classification (NCBI taxonomy): domain Eukaryota; kingdom Metazoa; phylum Arthropoda; class Insecta; order Hemiptera; family Reduviidae; genus Triatoma; species Triatoma infestans. The sequence continues at coordinate 57,801 of JAAEAF010006827.1, forward strand.
CTCCACGCCAGGTGCTGTGCTCTCTTATCTGCACACAGTATATAGCAGAAGAGCTCCTACCTTCCGTCCTCCTTGGTTATATCTTTACCCAAACCGCCATACAATGCTTTCTACCTATTTATGTACCCTTCACCATTTGGGTCCGACGTCCTGTTTGCGCGTTACTCTATATATACAAACCATCTCTCCTAACCACCTTTTAACGTCAGCGGTAACGACACTACCACAATCCTTGAATATATATACCATATACCAAACATAGATATTAGAAAACTCTTCTAGTAGTAAATTCTCTCCATTCTGGAAGCTTTTATTTAAATTATATTTCCCAAATCTCTTTCTGCATAGCAAAAGTTTTACAACATATTACATCAATTTTTCTTTAATGGTATTCTGAAGAAAAATCAATTAAATTTCTTATAACTTGGAAATATTTATGACACAATTGTTTACGTCATCGTCATACCCGCCATAAAAAATTGGATATATATACTCGTATATAATATACTCTCAAGTACCCAAATTAAAAAAAAATGTTTGAGCATTTTTTCCCCTTAAAAATTAGCAAAAAGAAAATCACTGCATTATTTTGGTTGAAAAACACTTTTTAGATCTTCTATTTCCAAAAAAAACAAAAACACATATTCGGAAAATCTCATATGAAAGTAAAAAACTTTCTCTTAAATTTATTTCAAATTTTATTTTACTAATAAAAATTAATTGTCCACAAATATATCCGTAGATAATGGAAAAAGTTTAGTGCGAGACATTGCTTTCTCTTGCTTCAATTTACTGAGTTGAAATTGACTAATTCTTTTCAAACATATAATTCTTATTAGATTTTTTTAGTGGCATTCCATTTAGATATTAAATAGATATTAAATGATTGTCTAGAACTTTTAAGCTTAAAGAAAATCGATTAATTGGAATGTGAATTTCCCTCTAAGTTATGTGAGATTTTTAGCCAATATTCTCGAAAGCGTTTTCCATCTAATGAATATTATAAAATTTTTCTGGAAAAACTGCTTAATTTAAAATGCAATTATTATTATCATTATTATTGGGAGTCTCGAAAGTGTAGGACCAAAAAAGAAAAAGAAAAAAAGCTTCTCCTAAGAAACCTCCTTCAACAATCTATCGTGACTTCAATTTCTTAATATATCCTAAATCACCAACTCCCTCAAGTATTCTCTTTTAAGAGTTGTTGCCCTCCTTCCAAGTGGCATCTAATAATCGCAAAACGGAGCACTGACCTAGGAAAGTGGTACATCGTTTCTCTGGCCGTGACTTCATCGTCACAATTCGTCAGAATTAAAATTATGTCAATAAAGGGGAGCTGGACTTCTGCCTACATTGTGTAGATGACTAGACACCCAACCATTTGTGTCTAGGACACCTACCAGGAACCGTCCCATTCAAAAAGAGAAGATATTTCAAGTCACTCTGTTTTACATCTTTTATAAATCTTTTAGCCTGGAGAGACATTTCTCCGTATCCCTCCAGTGCTACTTCAATTACCTTTTATTCTTTCTGTTTGACTTCGCTGTCGCAAAATTGCCTGGTGACGGCTATAGCTGGGACCCAACTTAACCACCAACTCGTCCGCCCCACTGATTGACCTCTATATACGCAGGTCGGGGTACCCAGAAGAGCTCTATTCTGCCCATATTTGAGCGAGATCATTAAGTTTTCTCCTATGTTTACCCATTAATTTAGGAGCTTCAGCATAGCAGCCTTTAGTGAAGTTTGCTATCCCCTACCACTCTTTAACTTCTTCCTACCACTCTTTAAGCTGCATTTATTTTTTGTTGGTGTATGATAGAAGGTTGTCATACAATATATATTCAGATTCACGTAAAACCCCAAGTCAAATCCCTGAATCCAAGTGCGTAAAAATCCCCAGCTATATTTATAATGTTGGGCAATGCTTGAGCATTGGTTAAAAATGCCAAATTTGGAAAAAAAATTGTGAATCAGAATTGTTGTAATAAGTGCAACAACAAAGTCTTGTGAATATTTCACATCCGATCTTTTCCCCCAAATCGATTTTAACAAAAGTATTTAGTTAAAACTTTGGAAAATTAGAATTTCTAATTACGGGAGATTAGCAGAAAGAGCTGCCTCTTTATATGTAAATTAAAATAGAATGTTCAATGTAATCTCCGATATATTGTTAATTGATATAAGTGGGTGAGTTAAATACACTAATTCAGCATTAATTAGAGAGCAGCTTTTATGTACATTTGGCGAGTGATTTTACATGTATTCTGAATTTGGAAAGCACTATAAGTATTAAATAAATGATTAGCTAAAATAATAGTATTCTAATTAATTAGAAAACATTATCTTGATATTTTTGGTGTTCGTTATGACCGCTGTATTCAATGTTGTAAATTGGATGTTGAGGTTCGGTCATATAAAAGAATTCTTTTTAAATTTCTACCGACGTTTCGGCAAATTTATTGCCTTCTTCAGGGTCTGTACAAAGGTTTCAATACAAATCAATAAAAAATAGAAACAACATAAAATATGAACTTAAAATAAATATTTTCAAAATAAAAATTTGTTAAAATAAACTATATAAATAAAATAAATAAAAAGTATGATATATATATCGCACATTTAAATTTATTGTAAACTATTGTTGTAGAACAGATCAATATTAAACTAAATCACAACTACTAAAACTTTGACAATATGTGGCATATATAAGAGAAAAGTATGGAAATAACTTAGGAAATGTAGTTACAAAAATATTTAGTTAGAATTACAATAGTATTTACTCTAGTTTAACCTGTGACATATGTAATGGAATCGTTTAATGTGATTCCTGATGTAGTAGATGTCTTGAAGAGGGCGGAAGTTAGTTTAAGATTTTGGAAATTAGTGCTCGAATTATTAATACGGATTTTATAAAAATAAACTGTATTTGAACAATAATTTTAACTTAATAAATGGTAACTAATAACAACAAAATATTTAGAATTAAATAGAAGATAAATAACTAATAATTTAGAATGATAAAAGAAACGAACTAAGATGCACAACTAAAGGATAATAAGTTTAAATAAAACTGTGTATGTCGCGTAAACTGCAGCTCGTATATGAAGACGTGCTCGTATAATCGTATATGATATAATCATCCCCTCTTCCAATGGGGCGAGTTTATATATTGGTGTTGGCCACACTCACACCAAGTCATCTGTCCTAGTGTGCGACCTTCGTAGTTTGTTGACCACCGATTTAGGTCAGTGGCCAGCCTTATCGGCGATTGCTTTTGATGTAAGTGTATTTACCCTTGGTTTGTTTGTTTGGCTGCGGCCTTGTTTTGAAGTCAGTCAGCTGGCTAGGCCGCTAGTTGTAAATTATTCTTCCACTAGTTGTAAATTATTCTTTCTTTGTTGGGTTTGACATTGCTATGACTTTGCCAATGTCAATGACTTTGTCATGTCATTACACATACCATCACCAAATGTTACGGACATTGGATGGGTCAAGGTTTAATAAAGGGCTACGAGAGCGGATGGGAAAACCGTGTCTTAAGTCTGTATGTTGTTTTGGAAATTCCAGGAGATTGTTATAACTGACGGATAGGGTTTTGGTGTCTGTTCTAAAATTGATAGATAATTTATCTTTTTTAAATATGAATCATTTCCAAAATATTTTTTTTTTATTATTATTGTTGATGGAGAGAATTTTAGTGTTTTCCATGTCAAATTCATGTTTGTATTGTATGCAATGTTTCGTTAGTGCTGTAGTCATGTCAGTCGGTTATAGACTCATGTAGTTCATATTTTATGTTGTTTCTATTTTTTTATTTTATTTGTATTTTAAAACCTTTGTACAGATCCTGGAGAAGGCAATAAATTTGCCGAAACGTCGGTAGAAATTTAAAAAGAGTTCTTTTGTATGAACGAACCTCAACATCCAATTTACAACATTATCTTGATAGAAAAAATGTTGACTCTTTGGCAATTTATGCTCGGATAATAATTAATGCTCGGTAATTTCACGCATTGTTATTTATATCTAATAATTTTTCTGAGGTTTCGTACAATTTTAAATTCTACACAGTGCAAAATATTTCATGCATATAGATTGGCCAAAATTTGCTTCTAATCGTAAATTTTTCTTCCGGAAACTATGGTGTAACTACGGAAAAAGCTCCACAAATTTCTATCATTGTTTTTCTTAATTTCCTGTTAATGGATTTTGATTTCACACATGGAAATTTTGCATTAAAATCCGCTGTCAAAACTATTTAATTGGTAGAAGCGTTCCCATACGACGATATGATGGCGGCACTTTAAAGGTAAGATTAAGTCATAAATTCCCTTATATTTCCTAAAATCGATTTCCGGGAAAAAAGGTTTCTTATAAAATTGTAAAAACCAAAATATGCACCAAATTTTAACAAAATCTTTGAAACTGCTTTCGACAAAAATTGGGAGGAACTGGAAAACTATTCTGAAAAATAAGAATTTATTTTTGATTAACGAAGGTTTTTGATCAAAACTTTGTCACAGGCCATCTGGTTATTTACATATCTAGTGATATCTATATAAGACCCTGATAAGATGGATATGGGAACGACAGCTTTGAGCGTATGGTATAGAAAAGTCTTAAGGAAGATGTACGGTTCAGTTAACGAGGGAAGAAGATGGAGAACTCATATCGACTTGGAGTTGCAAACACTGCATGAAAAAGCAGATATTGTTTTCTATATTAAAAAACTAAAAAGTTAAACTAAATTGAATAAAACATTTGGAGTAGATGCAGGGGAATCAAATCCTTAAAAGTCAGAGGGGCATTAGAAGAAAAGGAAGGCCAAGAGTGACTAAAATGAATTACTGACGTCGAGCAAGACTATGAAAAATGGGTGTGGCGAAGGTGGAGGGAATTTTTTCTGCAATTTTTCCGTTTTGAGTTATGCTATTTAAACTGCTGGCAACGATGTGGTTTTAATGGATAGCAATGTGGTCTTTGGATTTCTCAAACCCTTCTATTTTTGATTGAACAAAGTCATTACGAAACTGAACTCTTATTAATAAGTTAGGTTTGACCGGTCCAGTTTGTTAGTCAGAGTAGAGCTCACCAAAATTCAATACATTTAAAATCTCTTACGGGTCAAAACTCATCTAAAATACCCCCTCTTTCATATCAATTCTATTAAAAAAAAACAAATCTGGTGTGAAACACTCACAAAACTTTCTCTTACACCCCAGTTTTCAAAATTGTAATTGACAAATTTTATAGTTAGTGAACCAAATTTAATGAAATTCATCGAAATCTAAAAAACTGTTCAAAGTACAAGCACACTTCCGGTTTATTAATTTTCTTGAAACTCGGAATTTTGGCCATCTATTTATTCCTAATTAATTTTGTTTGGATGGTAGAATTGTATAATCAACTATGATAGTAATTTAGAGAAAAACATCACCCCACCCCTCCCCCGAAAGCCCCCTTAAATGTACCTGGTGAAATATTTGAAATAAAAGGTATAGCTTCTTATATGTATAGTTCACATACTTAATTTAAAGAAAATCGTTGGAGCCGTTTTTGAAAAAATACCAGAAACTGAAAATTACATTAATTCTAATCACTTAATATTATTTAGATGACGGAATTGTACAATAAACTGAAATAGCACTGTTTAATCTCATGACTCCTTTTTGTTCCCCAATATATGCCTTCCGCAACACACATGTTACTTTCGGCTGTTATCGTACTTACGATAATTTCCGATTGCCATTGTTCAGCTTCACCTCCAATCAGTTAGTTCGCTACTAGTTCTGTTCGAAAACTGTTGTACCATACGCTCGTACACGCACGGAAGTGCTCTCTACTTTCCACCGTGCTACCTCGCATGTTAAGTGTATTTCGTTTTCTCTCTGTTAGTTTACCGCAAAGTATACGAGCGTCTCGTTTCTCACCTCTTTCGTTACACCGCATTTTCACGGGTACACAGTTTTCCGCTATTCTCGTTACACCGCATGTTCCCCGCTTGAGTACAGAACATCATACAAAGGAATCTACTTATGCCTACTTGGCCTTCAATCTGCTCGCCTTTTAGACTGGAGGACACCATCTACGTTCACAAAGGTATCTGGGGCCAGGGGGAGTGGGGGAGTCGACTCTCTTTTCCTTTTGGGATCCCTTTCCTTGGAGCGTTGTTAAGCCAGTGTCCACATATTACAAGGTAAGCGTTCTATTATTCATACTTATTTGAATTAGTATTCTCTGTTTCCCCGCATTAAGAACTACACCCTATCAAATACAGTCCACTTACCGCTTTGTTTGACAAGATCACACAAGCACTTTAGAGGAAAACCTAACCACACCCTCCCCCAAAATGTACCCTTAAATGAATTTTTCCAGAGAAATGTTTTAAATCAAAGTTGTAGATTTTTGTATGCATAGTTGATGCGGCAAGTTTGAAGAAAATAGTCGGATCCATTTTTGAGAAAATCGCAAAAAAGTGAAAAAAAAAAAAAATTCAATAAAGTGGTACTTCCAGTTGAGGAATTTTGACAGATGACCTACTGTTCATTTACACACACACAGGCCATTTTCTAAAAATCACTTTTTTCGACTCAAGGGATCTCAAAACGGATAATTCCGGTGAAAACTCGATATCGAAAATTTGGCACGATTACAAAATACTTCCTCTTTCTAGGAGTAAGAGAAAGTAAAAAACAAGTTTCATAAATGTAACAACAGTTTGGAGTAAAAATGCTTATATGGTTTCTTTAACTGTTTTTTGTTTTGTTTTGTTTCGTTTTAACAGAGCTCAGTATCTTATCCCATTAAAATTTCGATTTCTATGAGAAGCTGTTGCTTTAACAAAGCATTTAGCCCAAAAATAGCGGATATTCTGCTGGTTCTATGCCAGAAAGGACGACAAGAACAACCAGGCGCGCAGACCAAATGTCCCTATCCAGCGCGAATATATCATCCGGTACAGATCAGATGATAATAGCACGTCCTCTACAATATAAATTAGGTAGAATAAAATGAATTATTAAAGACTTTTTGTAAAGTATTCTTGTAATTAATTTCCTTTCTTAAACAAAAACTTTAAAGATATACAGCATTCGTTACTCCAGTGTTTTTGTTTATAATATCTTGGCTATTTGTTTCTCCACAATTTTCCACAATGAAAAGACAGTTGAAGATATACTGAAAAATAGTTAGTGGAAAATTATTAATTGTAAATTTAACCTTGCCCAGTGATTCCACTAAATCCTCCCCCCCCCTCTCAGTAAAGAGAAGCATACTGAAAATCCATTCCTATCTTTTGTTCTCTGGGTACACTATTCAACTGGCTCTTAACTTCAAACTGTAGACAATCAGTCACTGCCTACTTTAATTTATAACCATTAAATGAGCCTTTTACCTTCATTCTCTGATTTTCTCTCTGTCTGTCTGTCACTCTCTCTCTCTCTCTCACACACACACACACACACACACACACACACACATACTATGTAACTTTTACCTTTTAACTATTTCAACCTACTCCTTCAGTTCTCTTAAATTAAACAATTCCAGAAGAGAATCCACTCGCGTATCTGAAGTTGTTCTATATCTCTCTCTCTCTCTATATTGCCTTTACTCTTTAACATCTCCACTGTTTCTCAATCTAGAAACCCTTACCCATCTAACGTAAAAGAGAGAAAGAGAAAACAAAGAGAGTGACAAGAGAATAACAGTACGGCCCAACAATTTCTCCAAACCCATACTCATTAGACACTTGTCCCTTTTACTTCCCTCTCTCTCTCTACACACACACACACAAAACACACACACACATTTACTCACTCACACGCGTTGTCTCTCATGAGCAACGCATAGGAGAATAGTTTGGGTTGGTGAGTTTGGATGGTGACGTTCACAGAATTATTATTATGCTACCCGTCCCACTTACTAAACTTCCTTCCCGCTAACTCAGCATAATTCTCTCTCTCTCTCTCGCTCTACTCGTTCAACCCTCTTCCACACTTTCAAACGTACCATTTCTCAAATCTCTTCAGACAACTTTATAAATACGTACCCTATATACCTGTATGTATATATATATATGTATATATTAGAGCTTCCTCCAGTGTCTGACTCATAATTTAACAATTCCTTAACTTTTACAGGCACCTTTGTTGTATGTATATTCTTTCTTTTCTACTTATTGTTGTTTTAATTAAAATTTTGCACAAATCCTTTTTATTGTTTTATTGTAATAATAATAAATATATATGCTAAATTTATTTTAGTTGTAGAGGGTTGAATGTTGTAGATTAGGGGTACAGCTACACTAAAAGGAGAGTATTAACGAGTCTTTCTCTGCTTGAGAAAGTATTGCGATCAAATTGTTTCGCAGTTTTGTGACGCTCAAATATACGTACGTTCTGAATTTCCCTAAATAAAAACAAAAAATTGTTTCAGGCCCAAATCATCATCACAAAACACGGTATTACTGATCTGCCTTTTCGCGATTTTCTTTGAACTCTGTATGCTAATCGAAAACATAAATAGTTCATCCTTTTTTTTTTTTTTGGAATTTAATTTATCTTAATTTATTTAACAAGTAAACGAGTTGACTTACAATGACGGGGAAAGAAGAAATCCATACACTTTATAAGAAAGGCCTATCGATCGCTTCACTCGTCGAGAAGACTAATCTGGAATGGATGCTGAGAAAAATTAATGGATTATGATGATAAGCGAGACGGGAATGAATTTTGCGTTACCATAATTGGATTAAGGCACTTATAAATTGAATCTGGACATCTCGGAAAGGATTTTGTTGTTAGAAATGTAAAAACATTCTTTCCAGTAATACTAAATTCTGGAGGATCTTAGTAATGCATTGCTAGAATGCAAATTTTTGAGTAAAATCAGTTAACTGGAAGAATGACTCTGGCACAAGTCTCTGAGATTTTTTTTGGGAATTTTCTCAGAAACTCGCTCCAACGATTTTCATTAAACTTGGTCTGCTAAATGCAGAGATTTTAAACCTATCACTTTTATTTGAAACACCGATTTTCATTAAGTTTTAGGGAAATATCTGTGACATTAGATTTAAAGTGTTACTGAGTCGGATTTAGACGGTGACATTTCCTTTTGAGGAAACTAATAAGGATGGAAGGAAGTGGTAGAGATGGAGCTCCTGAAAATGATTTGCGCTGGGACCAAGTATAATTATAATAATAATGTGCTGTTAATCATCTGAATTGGCTGGGATTTTAATGTATTACCCTGATGAAATGCTCTTCCATATTTTAAGAAATATAAAAGATGTTATAATTCATCGAAATTTCACAATCAGTCTATATGGCCTAGTCTGATAAGAATGTATATATGAAATCATCCAGGAATCCACAAGAGATGGAACGGTTTTCCAGTTGGAAAATCATTCCTTTAAAGTCTTGTGAGTGTGCAGATTTTACAGAAATTTTTTTTTTTTTTTAAATTTATTTTTCCGAAACGAATGATTGTAACAGCAACCAAAGAGAGTAAAGAGAAGAGAAACGAACCCAACCACTTTCTCCGACTAGAGTGGGAGAAACATATATATAGAGTGACGGACAGTCCAGAGATATATTCAGTTCAATACAGTTCATACTACTGAGTTCATACAGCCAATCACTACGTGTCATTACCCATTTTCCACTTTACCATACAGTATCATTAAAGTGTACAATCCAGGCAGACAGTGTCAACTCATTATTATTATACATAGTTAACCAGTGTTAACCCTGTCTTCTTATTTCATCAACCAGACCCAAATTCTCTCCAACGAACTCATCCATTATAATGATCACAACCGGCCAGCACTGATAATTGTAGATCCATGACTTTTAAAATACAATATTTCTTCCATATTGATTACTTTATTGAACTTACATTTTCATTGTATTTTCACACATTGACTATTACATGTATATTCTAAAATTAGTTCATGAAGAGTTGAGCGTACAAAAAAATAAGTAGGTGGGTACTTCCGCCATTAATTAAGGGGTTATTTAGTGGAATCATTCGGGTAACGTAAAAGTTTGAAGGCTCTACTACATCGTGAACTGTGCCTAATTATCTAAGGCCAGTTGCTTCAATCATAAAATGATGAAGACGTAAAAAAATTGGGGTTAGAGAAGGGCCGGTGGTACACGCGCAGAAGCTTTAATTAAACAGAGTTGTATTTGTTATCACATCAAGCAATATCCTTTGGTTATATCTCTTGTGCAAGTCTTTTGTAAACTAAACACATTTCTACTTTCTTGTTAGTTACCTTTTTCCAACCTCCTCTGATATTAAAACTGAAAAGAAAAAGTTAAGCATAATAACTTGA